>JAAAKG020160010.1:3056-24604 GCA_010014905.2 Druon quercuslanigerum | reverse complement strand
TTTTTGATTAATTTAAGTTTTTGTTAAACGTTTGATTTTTTTCGTACAAAAATGAACTATTTGGTACAAAATTAATTATTTTAAATAAAAATATAAATTTAAGTTAAAAATTTATTATTTTAGACGAAAATTTAGCTATTTGATTGAAAAGTAATAACATCGATGAAAATTTTAGCTGTTTTTGATTAATTTAAGTTTTTGTTAAACGTTTGATTTTTTTCGTACAAAAATGAACTATTTGGTACAAAATTAATTTTTTTGGTTGAAGATTCATAATTTCAGTTAAAAATTTAACTATTCGTTTAAGCAGTTGAGAACCAAGAAAACAAGAATAAATTTGGTGATGAAATAAAATTTGTTATTCCAAAATTACCAAGAATAAAATCAAGGAGCAGTTCCGTGAATTAATCTCTTCAAATTTCTTTCCGCCTATTTGGCTAAAAACTTTGTATTTTGTTGAGAATTCATCTTGCTTCGTAGAAAATTAATTTTCTGTGTTGAAAATTCATATTTTTTGATAGAAAATTTAACTATTTGGTTGAAAATTTATCTGCTTTGCAGAAAGATAATTTTTTCGGTTACAACTGCCAACGGTTTGTTTGAAAATTGAACAAAGTTGTTAATTCATAAGAAAGAGTACGACTGTTAAAAAATTCAAAATTTCCGAAATTTTTTTTGAAATAACTTATGCAGATTGAGACAGCTTTTTGGTATGCTCTGATTCGTTGAGATGGCAGGCGTATTATTTTAGCCATTTATTAAAGAAATTAAAAAATATTTTTCGATGAAAAGTCAAGAATTAACGGCATTAGCGGAAAATAGTGTTTACTGTCACTGTTTTCGAAATAGTAGCAAAATAGTGTCATCACTCGAGAAATGTGTCAGATAGTGTCAATGGTGTTTGCGTCCAAGGCCCGGGATTTATTCTCGGAAAGAAGAAAACTCCGGTCTTTCTATACGCTTTATTTTTAAGTTATGACGAAATAAATTACACTTGACAATCCACGGAAAAGATGTTTAACATAATTTTTATAGAACATCAAAACATTTAAAAAACAGGGACATTATTATTAAATATTTTTTTCAGAATTGAATGAGGAACAACCCTTATTCTTAAAATTTGTATTTAGTAGCAAGGAAGGCAATATTGGGTTTTAACGAGGGTTTTAATTTTTTTCTGAAACGAGTTGAATGGGGTCAAATTTGGTATTTTTTAATATTTATAGTTTGAAATATTTAATTTATATCATTTTCATGTTTAAAATTGTGCGAAATAAGTAATTAATTTTAAAATAGTTTCATTTCCAAGGCCTCTTTCGATGTATTCAGTTTTTAAGCTTTTTAAGCTTGAGTTACAAAATGTTAGTTTCTTAATTTTTAATTATTCAATCTAATACGCGTTGAATTTAAATGTATTTTCCATAAAGATTCTTGAAATTTAAACATGAAAAATTTAACAGCTTAAATTCAAATGCAGATTCAATTTTCTTCGAAAGACATTAACACACCGAAAATTGTTATAATATTCTATATCTTGTTCAAATTATAATTATTTTTATTTAAAATTACCAGTTTTCGATTGAGAATCTGGATAATTTTTGTTTTAAACTGTAGGTTTCCAAAATTAAAATAAGTTTCTATTTCGATTAACTGGAATTTGCAGGTTGAAGCACTTGCAAGGTTCGAAATCAAGTTCATAGATAAGATAAGAAACAAGTCAATGAAGATAATTTCTTAATCTTCTAGATATTATCTGGATTTTTTGCACCTAATATTTTAAGAAAATAATCTTTTTAAATCAAAAAAACAAATTACAAATTGCCAAAACAAAGATTTAAATATTTTTAAAAAATCCAAAAGGATTTTTTTTATTTTATTTTTTTAATTATGGCTTATACATAAGTTTATTATGGAGTTTAAGCCCCAGAGTTCTATTCTAGCCAAGAGGATTCGTATTTATCAAGTGCAAATATCATTTGCTGATAAGTAATGATAAGAATGAATCTCGACATTTGATAAGCGAAAAAATGCTCCTAGTTTTAATTCAGAAGAGACAATCTCATATATACCAAGATGTTTAAAATAGCGTGGCTTATCTTTCCACCACATGGGGTGAAACTATTTTTAGCGTAGGAAACACGAATCAAACGTGTTTCCATTA
The DNA here is from genome assembly GCA_010014905.2 of Druon quercuslanigerum. Lineage (NCBI taxonomy): Eukaryota > Metazoa > Arthropoda > Insecta > Hymenoptera > Cynipidae > Druon > Druon quercuslanigerum. The sequence continues at coordinate 22,443 of JAAAKG020160010.1, read as the reverse complement.
TACTGCTTTAAGGGTGCCAACCGCAGATAAAGAAACAAATCTTTTAACAATCTACATTTATCATTTATTAGTCATTTTTAAAAATTATTATTGAAGTTTCTTAAAAAGAAACAAAATCATTTTGTATCAAATATTTAAATTGAAAAAAAAGATTCTAATTTTAAAGAAAAAACAATTGAATTTTCAACAAAATAAATCCAATTTTAACCTTTTCTTTAATTTTTCATTCTAGGTCTGCGATTTTAAATGTATATTTTCAGTTAAAAAAATTTCAAAATGCAGTTTTCAAGATTTAATTAATTAAAAATAAAAAGAGTCAAATTGCAATTTTTTAATAATTAAAAGCTAAATAGAAGAATTTTCAATCAAAAAGATGTTTTAATTTTAAATAAAAAATAGTTGAATTCTACAAAAAAGAACGCTTGCAATTTAAAAAATATAAATTAAATTATTTAAATCTAAATTCTTCAGAGTTAACTAATTTTTAATTAAATTATTAAAAACGATGAAACTTGTTATTTTTCTGAAATGGTAATAATTGAAGTATTAAAAATGAAACAAAATAATTTCTATATTTTAAACGTAATTGACGTTACTCAAAAATAAAAAATTAATTTCTGGATTTGAATCTCTCATTCCGATCACTATTATTTTTTAAATAACAACTTTACTATAAAAAAATATCATTAATCATTCAATAGCAAAAAAAACTAGAAGGGAAAAAGGGGACAGTGAAAATTCCGTAAATGATTAAGAGATTATGGATATGGATGCTGGGAAATCAAGCTGGAATTCCGATTATCTTTTCCTAATTATAATACTTTCTTTCACGCCGCGTGTTTTTATAGGGTTTCGTTAATTTACTCCCATCAAAATAATGATTCACACGCCATAATTTAGAGCGACTCAAAACTCAAGTGATAAAGAAAAATACCTTTTATTTCAAGTAATGAATTTGTTAATATCAAAAGAAAACTTTTTTTTTAGATAAGAGAAACGCTAGTAAAGATTCGACCGGAAATGAAACTTGTTTGGACCAAACGCGAAAAGCGTGGATCGCGGTTATCCGACAATAAACGAGAGGAGAATGTGAATGTGAGACGATGATCGGAAATGGTACGGGATTTCTGAAGAGAGCAATAGAAAGTCATCGAAATTCGAGGTAGATTTGAGGTACCCGGGAAAAAATAAAGCTCGCGGATCTTCTGTTGAATTTTTTAATCAAGAAGATTAATTGTCAACCAAAATGGGATACGAAAACTCAAAACGATAAATTTTCAACCAAAAAAGCTGATTTTCAACAAAACAGCTCAATCTTCAACCAATAAAATGATTTTTTAACAAAGTAGTTTAACTTTAAACCAAGTTGCATTTGCAAAAAAAAGTTGAATGTTTAAAGAAAAACGTAATAGTTTAATTTTAAACTAAAAATTAGCAAATTTTCAAGAAATGATGGAATACCTACAAGTTGAGAAGAAAAAAATTAATTTTCAAACAACATTTTTTTTAACGTAACATTTTTAAACAATAAAATGAATTTATAACGCGGTATTTCAACTTTTAACCAATTAGTTCAATTTTTTAATAAAGGAGAATTATTTTATCCAAAACGACAAATTTACGATCCAATAAGACAAATGTTCAACAAAACAGTTTAATTTTCAACAAAATAATTAAATTTTTGACAAGATAGTTGAATTTTGAACTAAATAATTGTTCTTTCAACCAAGAGACAAATTTTCAATAAAATAGATTAATTTTTAAACAAATAGTTTAATTTATAAAGAAACAGTTTAATTTTCAACCTAAAAATATGAATTATTAACCAAATCGTCAAATTTTCAAATAAAAAAGATAAATGTTGCAGCAAATTTGAAATAGTTCCATTTCCATTTAAAAACATTAATTATAAACAACAAAAAAAGGTATTTTTAACAAAATAGTTAAATTCTCAATCAAAAAGATGAATTTCCAACTAAAATGATAAATCTTGAACTAAAAAAATATGTTAAGCGAAGTATTTAATGATGCATCTAATAGAATTTCGATTAATTCAAACTAAATAAAAAACAAGAAAATTTGTGTCATTTCAATTTGTTTCAATTGAAATTGAAAACAAAAAAGATTATTTTAAATAAAAAACAGTTGAATGTAACCAAAAAAAAATGAATTAAAAAAAAAAATGTAGCATTTTGAACCTAAAAAGATTCATTCTTAAAAAAATTTGAACACAATAGTTAAAAAATAGTTAAAAGCTAAATTTTTAATAATAGTTAAATATTCAACAAATAAAATGAATTTTTAACCAATTCTTCCAAGCTTAAATCAATTAGTGGAATTATCAATCTATTTAGATTTAATATTTTAACCAAATACTTGAATTTTCTAGAAAACAGTTAAATCTTCAACCAATAAAAAGAATTTATAAAGAAGTAGTTTAATTTTCAATTTATAATATGATACCTATACTTTGACGCATAAAAATATAAATAAAAAATTGTGTTGATTTCAAAATAGAGAATGGAACAGGGAGAGTTACCAAGAACTAAATATCCTATTTATATATGTAGAAATTGTCTTATCTAAACGCTTAAAATAAAACCGGAGCTTCCAGATAATCTTTTCCTAATTATAATACTTGGTCTCACCCCCCGTGATTCTCTAAACTTCTGAAGTCCCGTTAATGTAGTCCCATCGAGAGAATTCTTCACGCGCCTAAATTTAGAGATCCAAACTCAAGGCGAGATAATAATGAATTTATTATTAATAAAAGAAAACATATTTCTAAAGATAAGAAAGACGTCAGGAAAGATTCAACCGGAAATGAAACTTGTTTGAAGCAAACGCGAAAAAGCGTCGATTCCGGAACAGAATTATATTTTGAATTAGGGGACTGGTCAAAAAAGAAAGCTACATGTATCCTTTGATAGGAACAACTAAGCGTGTGAAATCAAAAGATTGACTTTTTCAACAAAAAAGATAAAACTTCAACAAAATATTTGAATTTTTTAAACAAAATTTTCATTTTAACAAAATTTTCATTTTAACAAAATTTTCATTTAAACAAAATTTTCATTTAAACAAAAATTTTTTCCAAAAAAATAATTGAATTTGCAACAAGATCGTTAAACTGTCCATTTGTATCCAAACAGTTAAACTTTCCACTTGAGCAACTAAAAAGGATCAATTTTCGACCAAAAATGGAATAGAACTAAATTTGTGTTTTAAATAAAAAAACAGTTGAATTTAATAAACAAAAATGAATTATCCCCTAAAGAATTAATAGTTGATATTTCAACAACAAAAAACGAATTCTCTACAAAACAATTGAATTTTCAGACAAAAAATATGAATTTTTAACTAAAAATTAAATTTTTAAGAAATTTGTTTAATTTGTTACTAGAACAATAGCATTTTTAACAAAAAAATGGAATTTTAAAACCGAAGACACGAAGTGTTTACAAAGTAGTAGTAATAATACAAAATTTTCAAATAAACCCGATCAATTTTCAGCCTAAAATGGAATAGTTAAATTTTCAGTCATAAAAATGAAGTTAAAAAAAACGATATACAAAAAAAAAAGCTAAACTTTAACCAATAAAATCTATTTTTAACAAAGTAAACATTACCTCAGTCTGAGTAATTGTGACGCTAACTTTCTTCTTGCTTTTTATCTGATTTGAATTATTTAAAATTCCATTTGATACTATAAAATACGAAAAATAAATACGTTTTATCATTAAATGTTGCCTTTAACACATTTTAAAACAATATTTTCAAATTATAATGAAGTTTCGCGATTAATGGGACCATCGCGATTACTGGGACATTTACCTCAGTTTAACTTTCAACTAAGTAGTTCAACTTTCAACTTAGTAATTTAATTTTCATCCAAAAAATATGACTTTTTAAGACAATAGACGAAAATAATAATTTTTTTAAAACAAATAGTACAATTTTTAATCAAAAAAATATTAAATTTCAACAAAATACTTGAATTTCGAAGTAAAAACGATCCATTTTTAACCAAAAAATGTAATAGTTGTATATTTAGTTGATAAAATTAATTGTACAAAAAAAAAACTATTTTCAACGAAATTGCAACAAAATTCATTTTTAACAAAGTTATTCTACGAATTAATGGAATTTTTGTTACCAAATTGTTCAATTTTCAACAACAAAATACGAATTTTTAATAAAATAGATGAATTTTCAACTAAAAAATATCCATTTCCTACAAAAACTGGAATAATTAAATTTTTATTTAATAAAAATCGAAAATTGTTCAATTTTCAACCAAGAAAGACGGCTTTTTAAGAAAAGATATGAATTTTCAACAAAAAATGAAACATTTAAATTTTTAGTTAAAAAAAACGGAGTGACTCCTTTAATCAATGAAAAAAATTCACGGTCATTTCCTGGTTCGCAAATATTTTTCACGGACAATGAAATAAAAAAATTCGAATTCGAAAGCGAGACACTTTTCCATTTGAAGTAATAAAACCTGAGCTGCAATTAATCTAAAGCAAGTTTAAGCTGGAAACATTACAAATTGAGCGATGAAATTTTTATTTTAATGATTTTTGAAATTTGTTCAGAGCTTCTAAAGATTTTTGGGCTGTTTGCGCAGAAATTGCGGTATTAATTATGGGACTTTCGCGGAATACGTAGCTACCGCGTTTAAATTGTTCGAAATAATTTCAAAATTTACAATAATTTTGAATCTTTTCAGAACTTTGAAATATTTTTTCAACTTACTCGTATTTTTTCAAGGAATAATAGATGTTCAATATTTTTACATAAAAATTCGACAAATTTCGTTACAAATAAAAAATTTTAAAATAAAAACAATTAAAATTGTAAAATTAAATTTATTTTTCTTTTTTAGTTTTGAATATTTGTTTTTGAATTACTGCTTATAAATGAACAGTCAAATATTTCGAAATATTACGCAATTGATCTTTTTCTTAATTACGAACGTATTTATTTTCAAATTTGAGACTGAAACAATATTTGAAATTTAATAAATTTGAAAATTACTAATTAATTATTAATCAAAAATAATAAATAATGTATTATTTTGAAGTTAGTTTAGGATTGAAAATAGTTATAAAGTTTCAATTAGGCGTTCACATTAACCTCTAAGATTTTTTATTTAAATCGGTTTAGGTTTCAAAGTTAAAATCTGGATATTCTTAAATTTTGAACTTTTTTCGAATCGTCTTGTAAAATGAATTAAAAAAATTAATTATAATTTTTATTCACAATTGATGAACCAATACATAATTTATCAAGAATGTTCGATTTGAAACGCTTCTAATTGTTAATGTCTTTAAAACGGCATTTTTTGAATGAAAGACTTCCGAATTACGCACTATAAATTAAATTTTATCACAATTGAAACACATAATAATTCAACTAATTATTTTAAAAGAACGGATAAAATCAAAACAGATTTTTTAAATAGCAAAAATGGTAAAATTCGCGGTCAAAAAATAAATTCACTGTCATTTCTCGATTCAGCGGCCATCCTAAAAAATTAAGTTTGAAAAAAAAAAACGAAAAAATAACCAAAATATGAGTTTTCAACCAAAAATGGAATAGTTAGAGTATCAGTTAAAAAACTTAAATTTACAAAAAAAACTAATTTCCAATAAAACAGTTAAATTTTTCTTGTAAGTGTCAAAATATGTCACGATATCTATATTCCGTAATCTATACTGACACATGAAAAATATAAATAAACAATCCAAATTGTGTTGATAACAAACGCAGACACGGGAAGAGGGAAAAAGTTATAAAGAACAAAAAATTCTATTTATACACAAATCTCTTATCTAAACGCTAAAAATAAGAACGAAGCTAGAATCCAGATGATCTGCGACAAAGTATTATAATTATATCACTTTGTCTCACCCCCCGTGTTTCTTCAAAGTCCCGTTAAATTAGTCCCATAAAAAAGAATTCTTCACACGCCTAAAATTAGAGCTCGAAACTGAACTCGAGACAACAATGAATTTGTCAACATTAAATGAAAACTTTTTCTCAGAGATAAGAAAGACGCCAGAAAAGATTCGACCGGAAATGAAACTCGTTTGGAGCAGCGAAAAAGCGTCGATCGCGGTTATCAGACAATCCGGACCAGACAATAAACCAGAAGTGAAGAGAATGTGAAACGAGACGATGGTAGGGGATTCTTGAAGAGAATTAGAAAAGTCATTTGAATTAGAGCTGGATTCGGAGGGTCTGGTAAAAAAAGAAAGCTACGGATCTTCTGACAAGGAGCAACTCCGCGTGTGAAACTGAAACATGATAACAGGGCCGTCCAAATAAGGAGTTCCCTCCTAACCTCCCAAACCCCCCTTCATGGCTTCTAAGAGAAAGAGAAAGACAGAGAGAGAAAGAGAGAGACGGAACAGAACGCGGAGCCAGCTTATCACTGCCATTTTAAATCCCCGCAGAGGCTTATCTCGCGGATCTTGCCAAACTTTCTCCCGTGGCACGCGCTCATACACATGCAAGATCCATGAACGTTCACAGGTTCCATACACTTGCGAGGCACTTGTGAGTCGCATGTGTGGGAAACACGAACATACAGATTGTACACAGATGTTGCTATTTTCGATTTTGAAGAGGACGTGAGTTTGTGGAGATTTAGGAGATGAGCTTACCGTGATTGAGAGCAACGTCAGGATCTTCTCCGCGTAGTTTCCTTCGGAACCTTCATCCTCGAATATTGGGAAACTAACACCATCGGAGGCTAAACAAAGGCGACACAGCTCATAAAACTTTGGCGGTACATTGAACATTTTGTTGGGTCATTGGAGACCGTCACTTGGAAAATTTCTCCACTGCCACTACTAGATTTAAGGTTTACGCGAACGCGTTACGCGACTTGTCAGCAAACATCAAGAAGAGAGAAATACTTTGCATCCTTTGCATGAGAGATGGATACTCACTGACTGGGCGATAGGGCGATACTGGCCAGTATCGTCAAAAATACGACACTCTGTCGGTACTGCAGGGAGACTCGCGGCTCGCGACCTTTAGTTTGGTTCACAACCTCAAATCAATTGCAATCATTCAAATAAGTTTTCTCTTGTTTAAATAAAAATCGATGAAATAAAGGAATTTTTTGATTTTATTGATAAAGACTACATGAGCTGAATTCCTCTGTATTATATCGAGGTCTTTTTCCAAATTAGGAGACATGCTTTCTTTATAATTTACATTTTTAGCCGAAGACATTTCGCGCCATTAAATGAGGATGTGAATATCCCTGCAGATCCTTGTCAATCATAGCGGGAAATTCAAATTTGTAATCACTGCTCTTATCAGATAAGGGGAATTTTCCTTTTTTTGTTGAAAATTGATATTTTTTATTGAAAATTAATCTTTTCTATTTGAACACTCAACTATTTGGTTAAAAATTCATGTATATTATGGAACATTCGTTCTTGTTGCCAACAAATTAGACTACTTGATTGAGAATTATGTGTTGGTTGAGGATTCTACTCAATTCTACTATTCTGTTCAATTCAACTGTTTTCTTTGGATTAAAACTAATTTTTTTTAAATGTATTTTTTACTTGAAAATTCAATAATTGAGTAGAAAATTATACTAATTAGTTAAAAATTAACTTTTTTGATGAAAATTCAACTATTTAGTTAGAAGCTAAACTATTTTTATAAAATTTAACTATTTGTTAGAAAATTAACTTTTTTTGAAATATCACTTTTTCGAAGTGAATATTCAACTGCTTGGTAGCTAATTTGTCTTTTTGACTTCAAAATTAATCTTTTTGGTTTCAAATGTAAATATTTGGTTAAAAATTAATTTTTTTTAATTCGCCTCTTTATGAATTGAACTTTTATGTTAAAGTTTTTCCTAGGTGAAAATTAATTTTTTAAATCTAAAAATTAAAATACTTCGTTTTTTGTTAAGATTTATCTTTTATAAATAAAAAAACCATCATCGTATTTTTTGACTAAATTCAACTGCATTTTTGCAAATCAAAATTTAAACTATATGGATGAAAATGAACTTTTTTATTTAAAAAATTCTTGTTTTTCGGAGAAAATTCAAGTAATTGGTGAAAAACTAAACTATTTTTACAAAAATTTAACTATTGAGTAGAAAATTAACTTTTTTGTGGAAACAATAAATTTTCTTGTTAAAAATTTAGCTGCATTGTAGATAATTCATTTTTTTTTTTGCTTCAAAATTAATCTTCTTGTTTGACAATTTAATTATTTGGTTAAAAATTAATTTTGTTTAAATTCGCCTCTTTAGTTGAAAATAGAACTTTTTTGTTAAAGTTTTCTCTAGCTGAAAATTAACCTTTTTTAGCTGAAAATTGAAATATTTTTTTTTTTTTTTTAATAATTTATCTACTTGCGTTAGAAATAATCGCATTGGTTTAAAATTAAAACTTTTAAAAAATTGCATTTTTTCTCTTGGAAATTCAGCAATTCGGTTGAAAATTCATATATTTGGTTGGAAATTTATCTATATGGTTAAAAACTAATTTTATTGTTTTTAAACTATCTTGTTAAAAATTCATGTTTTAAGTTTCGCCTCTGTCGTTATAAATTGAACGATTTAGTTGCATTTTTTTTGCTGTTAAAAGTTACCTTTTTTATCTTGGACTCTGTTATAATTTAATCTATTCCATTTTTGTTTGAAAGCTGATTCTTTATAAGCACAAAATTAATTTATTTTGTTTAAAATTCGTCTTTTTGTTTATAAAATTTATCTTTTTTGTTGAAAATACATGTTTTTGGTAGAAGATCCATCTATTTAATTAAAAAATCATTTTTTTATCGTTAAATTTAATTTAAAATCTTTTTTTGTTCATATTTGGTTAAAGAATAAACTACTTGGTTTAAAGTTGAGACTACTTTTAAAATAATGCATTTTTCCATGACTTAAAATTTAAAAATTTAATAGAAAATTTAACTATTTGGTTGAAAATGACATTTTTGTTTTGTTAAAAAAAATCATATTTTTAGGATAAAAATTCAACTATTTTATAGATAATTTGTTTGTTCGGCTTTGAGGTTTAAATTTTGTTCGGAAAATTAATGTATTGCGTTGAAAATTTGTCTTTTTGGGTAGAATATTAATCTTTATGATAGAAAATTCATCCATTTTTGTTGAAAATTGAACTATTTGGTTAAAAACTTTTTTCTTTTTTTGGTTTAAAATTATTTTATTTTTGTATTAAAAATTAATTTTTTTTTATCACACATTTTGTTAAAAATTTGATTTTTTGGTTACAATATTATCTGGTTTGTTGAAAATTCATCTGTTAAAAAATTTTGTTGTTGTTGAAAATTAATTTTTTACAATAAAAATTTTACGACTCCATTTTTTTCTATTTCCTTGAAAGTACGTTTCTTCCGTTCATTACAACTGGTTGAAATTTTATTTTCTTATAGCTATGTTAAAAAAAATAAACGGTTGAATATTTCAATTTTTAATATACTTATATACGCCTAAATTATTTGTAATTTAAATATATATGTATAAAAGATTTTATAAGTTTTGTTTTAAAGTTTCTGAACCTTTTTTTTTTAATCGTCTTATGTTAACATTTTTTATTTAAACTTAAAGCCTTAGGAATTATATATTTAAAAACTATTTTATATTCTAAGGCAATAAATTGTTAAAAACTGAAGAATTTTCAATATATAATCAACAATTTTGAATTTTAACTAGGTACCTATATTAAATATTGATAAAGTTATTCATTTTTTTCTATTTATATTAAATTTTTAAGAATATTCAGATCTGGCACTGAAAAATGGATTTTCTACTTACAAAAAACTCTGCTTACTTTATTTTAGCTCTAATAAGAAAATAATTATTTTAAGAGTTTAAAAAATATATTCTAATTAGAATTAATTAAAATTAAATTAATTAGAATTTTAAATTTGATTTTAATCTCATTTAGGATTCTTCAATTTCTTATATAAACCTTATAATAAATGCATGTATATAATTTTATCTTTAACTAAATAATATAACATTTAAATTTGTTATCTCTGTGATTTCTTATCAGATAACTTTATTTAAAAAATATATTGATGAATATTTCGTTTTTTAATACATACTTTGATAAGCCAAATTATTTATAATTCAAATATATAAAACAATATTTTGCAAGTTTTATTTAAAAGCTTTCAAACAAATTATTTAAAAAATTGCTTTATATTGAAAATTGTAATTTGAAGAGTTAGAAATTATATATTTTGAAAAAATAAATTGTCCAAGATTAAAAAATTTTCAATAGAATCGTTAAAAGCTAAAAAAAATGAAATAAGTTGAAGTTTAAATCCTCAATGCAATAAATAGTTTGAAAGTTTAAAAAAACACAAAAGTAAATGATTATTTGGATTAATTTTTTTTTTTTATTTTAAAATTCAATAAAAAAAACTACCTATTATTTAAAAACTGATAGCGATTTTTTATAAAGTTTTTTCTGAATAAACAGTACAAAAAATAATTAGAAATAAAAAAATTGCCTAATTTATAATTTTTTGAAAGTATTTATAATACATCTTTTTTGGGACTAATTCATTTGCTCATATTTTTTTGTAATTAGAAATTTCGGGATTTAGGCCCTCTTGGGCGACTCTAAATCGTTTTATCAGTAAGGGAATTTTTTATAATAAGGAAAAATTAGAAAAAATTTTTTAAAGTTAAGAAATTTTCTAAATCCTTATCACACGTCATCTCCAAAAAAAAACTCATTGCTGCGAGTGAAGTAGCTCAGAATGAATGACTAACGCTAGATTACGCGACCCATTGCTTACTTTCGACCCACGCAATTTTATCACACGCTAAGACACATGAATACCTTATATAGAAGGTCATGATACGGAACAAGTAACTGCATTCTATTTGACATCTATCTAGTTAATCTGAAAATTATTTTCTGTATGCGCATTAAAAAAAGAATTGTTTATAATGTTAACACATAGTATTTATATGAATATTTTACATTATAACAATATTTACATCATTTTACAATAGTAACGTTCATTCAGCACACACACACACACAACCGCATATAAATTGCTATTCGAAGTTTTAAAAAAATGATTAAATAACGAAACTTGAGAAAATATATCACTAAAAATATGAAATGAAACAATTTTATGAAATAAAGGCATATTGGAATCTAATAAGATGTGCAAGATCATCAATATTAATATTTAATGGTACAAGAAACTGTAAACAAACAAAAAAGGAAAAATGGTTTCAATCGGTTAATGTTGCATTTTTCCGTATCGGGGTCATAGTTTAAAATTTTTAAAACTTTGATCTCTATTCTAGATGCGAAAAAATTTGTTTGTAAGTAGAGTTTTTGTAAGTTAAAAAATTCAATCAGAAATTTTAAAAATATTGTCTTTATGTTCGAAGTTTTTGAAAAGGCGCAAAAATACGTTTTTTTTTTGCATTTTATTGATTTCATTTTTTTAAATCGAAAGTGTAGTGTCCAAAATTTATTCAACTGGAAATTTAAAACATAGAGTCTGAAATTTCTTCAACTGGAACTTAAATATAGGAAATTTAAAAATAAAATTTTGTTAAAGATAGGGGTTTTTTAAATACGCAAAAAAATGTTTTTGTATATAATTGATTGCATTTTTTTTTAGATAAAAATAAAAGTGGAGTATCCGAAATTTCTTTAACTGGATATCGGAAATTTAAAACAACAGCTTGAGTTTAATGTAGCATTTTATTAATATAATCAAAAACACGTGTTTGGATATAAGTGATTTAAATATTTTTCAGGAAAAAAAGTGAAAGTGTAGTGCCCGAAAGTTCTTCAACTGGAAATTAGATATAACATTCTTAAAAAATTGTGCTGAAGTTTAAATTTTTTGAAAAGGCGCAAATAACACATTTTTTTACTTGATTGATCGAACATTTCTTTCGAAAAACCTTAAATTTTAATGGTTGATATTTTTTCAACTGGAAATAAGCAATATAAAAAATAGTGTTGAATTTCTAATTTGTTGAAAATGCGTAAATTTTTGTATTTTTTATTTGAATAATTGCACATTTTTTCTTTTTTTAGATAAAATTGAATGTTTTGTGCCGGAAATGTCTTTTACTCGCAATAACAAAACTAAACAAAAAATTGATTCAAGTTCGAATTTTTTTGAAAATGCACAAAAACAATTTTTTGGATATAACTGATTGCACCTTTTTTTTTAACAAAAATGGTAGTGCTGTATTCGACATTTCACCGAAATAAGATATTATAAGAAATTGTTTAAAAAATGTGCTGCAGTTCGAACTTTTTGAAAATGCACAAAAAACAAATTTTTTATTGTAATGATTGCATTTTTTTTTAAATTGAAAGTGTACTGCCCGAAATTTCTTTAACTGCAAATTAAGTATCAGAGATTTAAACAAATAGTGTTGAAGTTCAAATTTTTCGAAACTGCGTAAAAAACAATTTTTTTAATTTGATTGATTGTAAATTTTGTTCAAAAAAAAATGGAAAGTATAGTACTTGCCATTTTTTAAATTAGAAATCACAAATGAGAAATTTAAAAAAATGGTTTCGGAGTTCTAATTTATTTAAAATGCACATAGAAAGAAAGTTCTTTCAACTTGCTTGATTACATATTTTTTTCAAAAAAATGAAAAATTTTGTCGAACTGCGTAAAAACAATTTTTTTATTATATTGATTGCGATTTTTTAAAAATTACAAGTGTACTGCCCGAAATTTACCCAACTGTAAATTAAATATAAAAAATTTAAAAAAATAGTGTTAAAGTTCAAATTTTTTGAAAATGCGTCAAAAACACAAATTCAAATGTGACTCACTGCACATTTTTTAAACAAAATATCAAGTGTAGTGCCTTAAAATTCTTCAAATAAAAATGGAAAAAATGGGTGTTTTCGTAACTGAATACAAGAAAAAAAAAAAAAAGATTGGGTAAGGTTGATTGCACTTTTTATTGAAAGTGTAGTGTCTAAAGTCTTTTATATACTAGCAATTGGAAATTTAAATAAAAATGTATTGAATTAGATTTTTTTGAAAATGAGCAAAAACCAGTTTTTTGTATTAGATTGATTACACATATATTTTTTTAAATTGTAAGCTTAATTGAGTGGATATTAGTAATTTAAAAAAAGTTGAAGTTCCAATTTTTTGAAAATGCATAAAAAAAATTTTGAATATGATTGACTGCACATTTTTTTAAATGTATTAATGATTGCAAATTTTTTGGTTGAAAGTATAGTGTCTAAAGTTTTTTATACTAGAAATTGGAACTTTTAATAAAATTGTATTAAGTTCAAAATTTTTTAAAAAAGCGCAAAAAGCATTTTTTTGGCTTTGATTAATTGTACATTGTACAACAAAATTGAAAAGTTCAAGACTGAAATTTTCCAAAAATGTTTAAAATATTTTTGTTTGTGATACCTAAATAATTTCAAAATTCTTTAAGTTAAATTTGAATAAATTTTCAATTTTTTAAATAAAATGTACTATTAACTAAATCTAAAAATATAATTTTTTCCAATTTTCGAACAATTCTAAATTAAACACAATTTTGTTTAATTTCTAATTTTACATTATTTTTCACTAACAAAATCTACTTACATGAAATTGGCAAGTTTTAATTGGCCCGCATATAATTGGTAAAAAATCAAAACTTTTTCTCCGATGCGCAAGGGCTAAAAATATTAACCGAGCACATTTTTTTGCTCTAATTAAAAAAATTCGAGAATTTTGACCCACCCTAATATACAATAAACATTATAAAAATCCATAGACTCACATTTGAAGTAAAAATTATATACAAATAAAAAGCCGGAAGCTTGAAAAAGTTAACTCATTTTTTGTTTTTAAATGCTTGTTTCAAATGCTTGAGCAAATACAGTAAATCCATTCATCTGATATGTATAGTTATTTCAATTAAATAACACTACATAAGAAATATTTTCTGTACAATTGAGTACTTTATCTTTGATTCATTCGTAATGAAAAATAACTGTTTCTATGTAACAGATATTGAATATTTCAGACTGTACAAGAGTTTGACGAAAAGTATTTACACATTTCTATTGATTAAGAGGCACATGTTCCATTCTGCATTTAATATTAAGTAAATAATTAAGAATTTTCAGAGGAACTTTTATCGCCATAATCATTTCTCTCACTCACTTCAACTTTCGCAGAAAGTATTTCAGTCATTATTACTATTCATTTTTTAATAGTAACTTACTCGAAATTTTAAACATTTCTTGCTCAAAGAGAGAGGCGTTTTTAAACAATTTTTAAATTAGTATTAAATATCATCTTTTTGAGAAAATTTTCAGGGTGGCTGTTTTAATCGAGAAAAAAATCATTAGTCACTTCCCGGTTTTTTTGCAAATTAAAACATACAGAGCGGAACTATTTTGCTTTCTAAATAATTTCTATAATTTAATTTCTGATTAAAAAATATAAATTTGCGATATAATTTCCTAAATAGTATCATTGAATGCATCATTAAATGATATACTTTTAAGCTTTCATTTTTTAAATTAGAAGTTAAATTATTTTCATTGTAAGTCGTTTCCAATTAATAATTGTTCAATTGTTATCCATATGTCAAAATTTGTTTGAAAATCTTTTTATCTTTTTATAAGAATCTTAAAGAACTTTTTTTATTATATTCAAACCTTTTAAAATCCTTAAAAAAATTCCAAATTGTATTTCGCTATTTTCAAAAATCTCAATTTTCTTTCAGATTTCTTGAAATATTTCCAACTATAAATTATTTTCGAAATTTGTTCAAAACTTTTAAATATTATTTAATATGATTCAAGTTTTTTCAAATATTTTACGAAAACTGTGAATAATTAAAAAAATTAAGTTAAAATCTTCCATATTCTTTTTTGACAGTTTTGAAAATATTCTCTATTAATCTATTTTACAAAAAAAATCATAAAATTTTTTTCCAATAATCTTAACGAAATTTGGTTTATTCTCTTAAAACCTTATAAACTTCTACAAAAATCTACATTTTGTTAAATATTTCTTTGAAATCTTTTTAATGTTTTAATTATTTTTCGAATTGAATGGGTTAAAAATGATATATTTGAGACTGGAACAATATTTAAATATGATTTTAAATATAAGAAAAAGCGGTTAATTATGAATATCAGACATTTATATCTGTTTAACTAATAACGCTTTGGAATTCAAAATTGAAATTTTGAACTTTAAATTCTGTAAGTTTTTCAATTTTAAAAATCATTAAACAATTTACATTTAAGTTTATCATTATTTAAATCCTAAAAACTGCATTTTTAAATTCCTAAAAATAAAAATGTACGTTTAAAAACAAGGAACGAAAATGGAAAATTTTTAAGGTCAAAGATTTTAGAATTAGGCAGTGTAAGCTGAGTGACAAAATTTTGTTTAAACTCTTAAAAACTTATAAACTTCTTAAAAACCATCTTTTGTTCAAAATCTTGAAAAATCTACATTTTTTTAAATTGTAAATTTTTATTGAAATGTTTTCAACATTTTTCGCTATCTTTTCAAATGATTCCAATAGTTACAATTTTTTTGAAATCCACAAAGATAAAAAAAATTGCTTTTAAATATTCTACATTCCTTTTCGATAATTTTGGAAATATTTAAAAATGTTTCCATATTTTCGAAATAATCGCTTTAAATTAATTTGTTAAAAAAAATTAATTTTAAATTTTCGCAGAAATTTTAAGAACCTTTCAAAATCTTTAAGAAACTTCTACTTTTTTGTTCAAAATCTTCAAAAATCTACATTTTTTAAATAAAATTTTGAACAATTTTTAATCTTTTAAGATGATTCGAATTTTTCCAAAAAGTTGTTATAAACTTTAAAATTTTTTTAAAATATCTTAAAATCTTTAAGATACTTTTTTGACAGTTTCGAAAATAGCTTCAAATGTTTTGAAATTTGTTTCAACATTCTTCATAATATTATTTTACAAAATAAAAAATCATAAACAAATTTTCCAGGAATCTTAAGAAAATTTTGTTTATTATCTTGAAGCCTTTCAAAATTCTTAAGAAACTTCTAATTTTTGGTTCAAATTCTTCAAAAATTCACATTTTGTTAAACAAAATTTTGAAAACTTTTAAATCTTTTAAGATGATTCGAATTTTTCCAAAAAGTTTTTATAAACTTTAAAATTTTTTTTAAATTCCTTAAAATCTTTAAGATACTTTTTTGACAGTTTCGAAAATCTTTTCAAATGTTTTAAAATTTGTTTGAACAATATTTATAATATTATTTTACAAAATAAAAAATCATTAAAAAATTTTCCAGGAATCTTAAGAAAATTTTATTTATTATCTTGAAAACTTTCAAAATTCTTAAGAAACTTCTAATTTTTTTGTTCAATATCTTCAAAAGTCAAATATTGTTTGAAATTTTGTTTGAAATTTTCCAAATTTAAAATTATCCTTTAAATTTTGTAATGTCTTCAAGATGATTGGAATTTTTCCGAACAATTTCTAAAAACCATGAAACATTTTAAAAATTGCTTTAATATCTTTAAGATACTTTTTTTGACAATTTAGAAAATCTTTTCAAATATTTTGAAGTTTGTTTCAACATTGTTTATAATAATATTTTGCAAAAAAAATCATAAAAAAATGTTCCAGGAATCTTAAGAAAATTTTCTTTATTATCTTGAAACCTTTCAAAATTCTTAAGAAACTTCTAATTTTTGTGTTCAATATCTTCAAAAGTCCAAATTTTGTTTGAAATTTTATGAAATTTTCCAAATTTAAGATTATTCCTTAAATTTTTAAATGTCTTCAAGATGATTAAAATTTTTTCCGAACAGTTTTTAAAAACCATGAAAAATTACAAAAATTTCCTTAATATGTTTAAGATACTTTTTTGACAGTTACGAAAATATTTTTTAAATATTTTTAAATATTTTAAATCTTGTCTATGAATATATTTTACAAAAAAAATCATTTAAAAACTTACAGGAATCTTAAGAAAACTTGTTTATTATCTTGAAACCTTTCAAAATATCTTATCAATAAATATCAATATCTTCAAAAGATACTTTATTCTAAAAATTTTTTACATCCTGAAGGATTTAAAAGAAAAATGATTTATTCTTAGAATTTAAAGAAAAAAAATTACACCAATTTTTTTTCTCAATTAATAATGATTCAACTGTTATTTATAAATAAGAATTTAACAATTCAGATTAAAAATTTCGTTTAGGTTTGAATACTTGATTTATAATTGCTCATTTTATATGAACATTTAAATATGCATAATATTAAAAAATGTTTTTTTTTAATTCAACAAATTTCACATTGACTGGGTTAAAAAATAAATATTTTAAACTAATTTTATAAATCTAAAGTTATTATAAAATCGGAAATAGTTTATAAAGTTTCAATTAGACGTTTAAATCTATTTAACTAATAAGGCTTTGGAATTGAAAAATGCAATTTCTAACTTTAAACTCTGTAAATTTTTTAATTTTAAAGATCATTAATTAATTCATATTTACAGTTTTAAATTGTTTAACTCTCCAAAATAGTATTTTCAAATTCTTGAAAGATCGAAAATGAAAAATGGTTAAGGTCACAGATTTTATAATTAGGCATTGTAAGCTGAATGACTTCAGTTTTGAAAAAAATTAACAATTGAACTTGAAACATTTAATAAAGAAATTGAAATCAAACTTACATTAAAGTGCATTCAATCATGTGATATTTCAAGTGATCGGGTACGTTTTTCTTCAAAAAATTTGCAAAATTCCCTGTCATAAAAAAATTCACTGTCATTTCCCGGTTTTTCGTGGCCACCCTGCAATTTTCCACTCAAAATATTAATTCTCTTGACCGAATCTCTGTCCCGCTAGATTACTTAAAAACGTTACATTCTCTGAAACACAATCCTATGAAATAAAAAATAAAAATAAAAATAATAACAATAATAACAGTTATTTTCAACGACATATAATTATTCCTTGAATGAGGTAAATATCACAACTCGTCTTTCACTAAATTACTCTTAGGTCGAATAGTCACTTTTCTAATGTTCCCATCTAAAGACGACATTGTCCGGTAATAAATTTTAAACTTTTCACGAATCAAGTTTACCTTGAGCTCGTCTTTGGACAAGTCGTTGCTTGTTTCGAGAATCAAGAAGACACTTTTCACGACTTCCAATTTGAGCAAAATCAGTCTGCGTCTATCGCTGGCAACTCTCTTTCCTAAAAGAGACTCGTGCCGACGCAACTGTCTGTATTTGCGTAACAGATCTTCTATGATATCTAAACAGAGCCACCGGATTCGAAAAACACAGTCTTTTGGAGGTTCACCAGCCCCAACTTGACAAATGTTGACCAGGGCTTCCACGTGAGAATCTCCCTCCAAATTTGCCAAGACAAAGTTCAACAGATTTGCTATTGTGATTGGCAACGAGAACGGAAATACTGTACTGTCCTCTTTTCTGAAACAAATATTTCGAAATTGCATATCAGACATTTTTTAAAATCCTCTTAACCTTCGAATTTATTTTAAATGCGCACACAGAAAACACGTTTTTTTTTTAAATTCGAAATAATTGTACATTAAAAATAAAAAATTATTTTTAATGTACAATAAATTAGAGAAAAACGTCATAATTTTAATAGATTGATTTTGTAAAAAGAGCCTAAAATTATTCCAATTTCGGACCATACAAGAAGCAAAAAAAGGGCAAAAATGCTCTAAAAACAGGGAAAATAAGGGATAAAGTAAGTTGCCACATGTCGAGGGGGGGGGGGCTCACAAACCTACAATTTACGTAACAGGTAGGGGGGGGGGTCTAGTCAAAGTAACGCTGCACGTATTAAAATGTAGAGCATTTTTTTCTTCTAAAAGTACATACGGTAAACGTTTTAGTACGTTTCCAGATGATGAATGTTTTTGGTAGAAAATTAATCTTTTTGTTTGAGGATTCATCTTTTATAGTTAAAAATTAAATTCTTTGGTTAAGAATTCTTAAATTTTATTGAAAATGTCTATTTTATGGTAGTAAATTATTCTTTTTGTTTAAAAATTCATCTTTTTTAGTTGAAAATTCAACTTTTTGGCTAAGAACTTTTAAATTTGGTTACAAGTGACTTTTTTCGACAAAAAATTAATTTTTTTGTTTAAAAATTCATCTTATTGTTTACAAATTCAACAACAACGTTTTGAAGTTGAAGTACTTCCTTAAAAAAATAAACAAAATTTTCTTCCTTTCTCAAAAATTCAACTTCTTGTTTGAGTATTCTTAAATTTTATTAAAAATTCGTCGTTTTAGTAAAACATTAATCCTTTTGTTTAAAAAATCAACTTTTTTGTTTAGAATTATTGAATTTTG
>JAAAKG020159999.1:0-29489 GCA_010014905.2 Druon quercuslanigerum | reverse complement strand
AAAAAAAAAAAAAAAAAAATGAAAAAAAAAAATTAAAAACGTTACCCCCCCCCCTTAAGTAAACGTGCCGGTTTTTAGTCAGCCCATAAAAACCACTGAGCTAATCGGTAAAAAGTAGAAGAGAAAATAGAAAAACCGAATGCATTTAAGATCAGGTAGAATAAAAGTTATTTCGAAAATGGTTAATCCGTTCTAGGCGGTACAAGCAAGGCAAACGACAGACGCAAACACAGACAGAAAGTACATCCAACTCAAACAGACAAAACCGTACCCCACTTGAACGCAAAATGGGAATATTGTCCCCAAAAACCGAGATTACGTTACGTAACTGGATGATAGAACAGGAAAATAGTAGGAATGTAGAAAATCGTGAATTAGAAATGAGTAGAATGGATAAAGAAATTGAAAACAAGAGAAGAGAACTTGAAAGATTAGAAAAAACAGAGAAAGATTAGCAGCGAGTCGATTAGAACAAGAAGAAACACTTAAAAAGGTGAAAGAAAGAATAGATATAGAAAGAGCAGAGAAAGCAAAATTAGATCGCTCAGATCACTTAGAATAGCAAAATCCAAAATAAGAGGTCAACAATTAAACATTTTAGAAAGAGATAATGGTGAAATAAAAAATAATAAAATAATAAATAAATAATAAAAATAAAGACAATACAGGAAACGATTAGAGCAAAATTATTCGATAATGGAACAACTATTCGCAATAAGAAAAGTAATTGGTATAATTTTAGAAATAATGCGGTAATTAACAATAATATTAAACGCGTAAAAATATAAAGACAGATATAGAATTTTTTGAAGAAATTTTAGAGGGTATAGTGCAATTAAATGAAGCACACAAAGTGCAATTAGAATATTTAATTAAAAGAAAAATTACTAATCAAGAAACAGAATTGAAACCGACACATGTAACTAGCCATAAAATAGATGTACAAAGACATAAGCCAATTAAACAAAGATATTTTGTATCACCAAAAATTAAAGAGTTTATGTATGAAGAAGTAGATAGACTTTTAGAAGAAAAAATAATAGAACCATCCAATATAGACTGGTCAAATCCAATAGTAATGATTAGAAAACCTAATGTTAAATATAGATTCTGCTTATATTTTAGAAAAGTAAACAAAATTACTAATAAAATACCCAATTACGATAATGTCTGAAATATTAGACACACTGAGATCAGCAAGATACATGTTGTAATCAAGTTTCCTAATTTTCTTTGCGTGCTTACCACTAACGCTACCTGGCCTGGGGGTTGGCCCAGGTGGGAAAACTGATTCACAAATTAATAATTATTTTTGGCTGCTACCTATCTGTCGGTCACGCCTGCATAAACCGAGTTCGTGGGTCAGACTCTTTCGATTCACGAACAACCCTCGAGGTTCCTTGTAATTTTTTTGTGGCGTCAGATAGGTTCCTCCCTATCGGAACCTCGGCAGATGTGTTTCGGCGTCTATTGGCAGAGTCATGAGACCGCAAGGGGGGGGGCGTATATCTCTTGTGAGTGAGAGAAAGAGAGACACACTAGGTACTTATAAAGAAATTATCACGAAATCACTGTCTAACTAAATCAAGTTTATTAAATAATATAAACACAATTGAGAGATAAAATAACTCGAGAACATAGCTTTACTTTCTACGTACACCAAGGATATAAAAATTGTATTTTTATTTATTTAAAAAAAAAATTATTTAATCTAATTTTGATTTAAAGAAATGAATTTCACGAAGAAAATAGACAACTTTTGAATAAAAATAAATACGGCTATAAGAGGCCCAGATAGAATTTTAATTGAAAATGAAAGTAGAATTTAGAGATCAGTTATGTTATAGCAAGAAGAAGCAAAAAATGCCGAAGACGGAAGAAGACACTAAGCTGAAAGGAGAAAAAATTAAAATAAAAAGTTTAACTGAGAATTTAAACAAAAATAGTAAAAATTAAGACATTGGATTTTTATTTATGTTGGAAAAATTCAGAAAAACCGAAATTAAAAGAGAAACACACTTTTTTCTATTTTTTTTCTTAAGCTGTAGGATTTTTTAATTTTGTTTCAGGAAAATAAAAAAATAAAAGACATCAAGATGTAGCAGTATCGGCATTGTGGAAAGATGATTCCAATACAGCTTTACATCTTTCACGACACATATTGAGATGAACCGGACAACAGAATAACAATCTACCACACGATTCCGGACGTGAAAAAAAACTAAATATGCCAAAAGCGACTGGGTGGAAACAAACAAAAAATATAAGAAAGTAATTAATTTTTCATTTGAATGAGAAGAACTGGCAAGGGAAGAAGAAAAACAATTAAAGGAGCAAACACACGATGATGACTCCTACATACAAATAGACATAACAGAAGAAGAAGCTAATTTTACTTTCGATGAGGGATAAAGAAGTTGAACGAGGCAGTTTTGAAGCAATAAGCCTGGACCCAAACCACATGGCCCTGTTGACCAAGGAGAAGGAGTAGGGAACGACAACCCCAGTCCTTATTAACACAAACCCCATCCTCAAGTCTTCTCTTGTGCTTTAACTGAGAAAACCTTTTCACGGCTCGCTACACCTCCGATCCCCGCCCCAACCCCTTTTGTTGACAATGACGCCAAGACGTTTTCACGACCATCTTCTACACCAACGTTACTTGCGAAAAACCCGAAGCTGTTCCCTTGTCTTGACTTCGTCGCCCGGATACTACCGCCACTTTCAACGGTTGCCCGGTCTTAGCTTCGCCGCCCGGTTCGAGCTATTAAAACGTTTTTTAACTTCGAAACTAAATGGTGTAAGTTTGGACAATAAACTATTTTTATTCATATTACCCTAGCTGTCTCCTATCATTGACTTCACCCGCTTCTCGGCTTCCAATTCCTCAGCCTCCTTTAGTTTGCGACATCCCTCATACTTTCAAGCCCAAAAGTCAAATATTTTAGAAAATTGTTCACTTTTTGGCTGAAAAAGAAGAACTTCGAAAAAGTATTTAATTTGAATTTTCAATTAAAAAAAATTTCCAGCATAAAATGGAAGTAAAAAACTAACAGTTAAACAAAATTCATGCGAAAAAAAGGAAGAGAGTTTTGGACAATTATTATGGAAATGGTTGTAAGTATTGTCTTTAAATAATGCTGAATCATACAAAACAACTTGCTAACAAAGCTTTTCAATATTTTTGTTACGTGCAAAATTCTTTCAAAGATGTTGTACATTACGCTGTTCCTAATGGCACTGTTGCTATTTTTTGATTTTCGAAAGAAATGATGCAACTGCAATGTTTGACTAAAAAAGTCATAACTTGTAACAAAAGCAATCATTGCGTCACCTAATTGTAAAAAAGCACACTTTTCAATTGACTGACATTGTTTCAAAAATTTAAGCATTTATTCACAAAGGACAACCAAGTAATTATATATTGAATTAGGGAAAAACAGCTTTAATTAACAATTACAAATTTTGCAGAACATTACATTTCTAACAAAAGATATGAATTTTTGACTAGAATATTTAAATTTTCTGTTAAGAAAAACCCAAAACGCAAATTTTCTGACAGAGGTGAATGTTCACAAAAACACCTCATTCTTTGACCAAAAAGATGTATTATCAGCTGAAGTGATTAAACCCTTACTTTTAAAAACTAATTGTTAACTACTGCATTTTGAACTGAAGCAATTAAATTTTCAGTAAAAAAAATTAATTATAAGATAAATTTATAAAAGAATACATGAATTCTTAACAGAATTGATAAATAGATTAATTTCAGATTATGTGTAATAAGTAAATTAAGAAATTAAGTTGAAGTGAGGCCCAAAAATAATTTTATGTATTAAGCTACAAAGCGTGTGACGCAGCGCGATCTGGCGAATTTTATATTTTTTTATAAACGCTCCGAACGCAGAAACTCTTATCCTTGTGATAGCCTAGCCTGTTGTTCTTGGAAACTGTTGTAGTTAAAAAAATTCAGTGATTGCGGTACAGATCGTATAGTAACGAGTAAGTTAAAAAAAGAAAGTTAGTTACCCCACACGGCTAGTTGGCTTGGCTGGTTCGAAGTAGGTGGATCTGCAGAAGATTGGCTCGAAGGATGTTGGGTGGTACGGTGAATGGTCAATTTCTCGCGTCGAGGAAATCCCGTTGAATGGTCGTCCAGCGAACTTAATTCTGTAAAAATATATATAAATGGATGAATTTTCAATTCTAAATGCGAAAGATAAAAAAAAACTTGTCGGTAAATGATTGACAAACGATTTTTATAGAGATGTGCTTGCTGCCAAAAAATTTAAAGTGAACCTACTAAAAAAGGACATGAATATAAAAAAAAGTCCGAAATTTCGGCCATGTCTCACTACTTTTTTACGTTTCTCTAATAAAATCGTCAGGAAAAGTCATAATTCATTACAAATAGTGCAGAAATCGGCAGAGCTTGAGTTTGAAGGACAATCCTTTTATTACGGGTCCAAGAATAGAACTCCATAGACGCTTATTCCTTTTATATTTTTTTATAGAAAACAAGTCTTTGGTGAATAAGAACTAGATAACCTTGCGACTCAAATAGAGGAAAACTAACAAACTAAAAGTTTTCATATTCCACAAAGGTACTAGGCCAGCCTAAAATAAGCAAAATTACTATCTCCTGTGCATTTCCTCTAAAAGGGTGCCTTTCACAGGAGAATGATGAGAGCGCAGACTCCGGCGACTCCCACTCGTACGATGTCACATAAGTGTGAGTGTTCGTGGGAGTGAGAGAGAGTCTAAAAAGGGCAGCAAATCCGAAAAACGGGAGATATGATCTCGCAGCTGAAGGGCTTGAATCGAGGGGTAAAAATTGGAGAAAGTTCTTGAAGATTCATCCTTTTTCTTTTCCGTTCAAATAAACACAGTTAGAGTTAGTAAAAGTATTTAGTTTCCCCAAAAACTAAGTATTTTATTTTCTTATTTAAAGAGCAGACTCTTCCAATATGAGATTCATCTTCTGACTTATTCACAATAAAGAGGCTCTTCTGGAAAAATCAACTCGAGAGATTTCTGAGCGACATTTTATTTATATCTTTGAATTGATTTTTATATCAAGCTACTTATGATTTCTCAGTTTGTGATTTGGGGCGACGTCAGGGTTTACTGTTACACTTGCCCAATAAAATAAAACCGAAAAATTATAAACTCGTCAATCACTCTGAGTGCTTTGATCCAGATAAGATAACTCATTACTCTACCTTTTTCGAAAGTAAGCAGAGCTAAATAAGAGTGACGAAGAGCGAGATTCTTGTAAAGAGAGAGAAAATACCTCGGCATTTTATGAAAATCCCTGAGCAACGAAAATCTTAAATCCTTCTACGATCGGCTCTGGAACGGTCTACCTAGCACTAGCTTAGCTGTAAATTCCGAAAATTTGTCGAGCAACTACCTGCGGTCCAAGTGACTTTCAACCCAAGCCTCAACTTATTAGAGCACGCGTGTATTACCCCTCACTTAGGAGCATTAACTAAACAAGAGGCTGTTATAATAATTATACGTTTACAGTATTAATTTTATTTTAATATCAGGGACTAGATTTGAAAGTAGACGTTTTTTAGTAGAAATTTTGCATCGAAAAATGCATTTAGCATAGGGCTTTAAGCCTGCATGTAAAATTATGCTAGAATAGGCGTTCTTCAATAAAAATTCATGTTTCTAAATATCAATTATGATACTTATTCTTCTCTCCATATATCCCCTTTTTCACTTTAAATGTATAGTTACAAAATTCCAATGAGAATTTCGAGATTGCATCCTTATAGTTAAGTAAGCCTGGAAGTTAGCAGTTACAATATGTTATGTTTTATTATATTCACCAGTAGGATCAAGCCAGATAACGAAGACTAAACACACAATTCCAACTTTTAGGTTCCACATTTTTTTAATGATTCACTTTTACGGATTTAGATGGCAGTCTAACTGATGAATATCTATCAAAAGCTTTTAATTTATGTAGGTATCGTCGCTATCTGAGTAGCTATTAAAAATAATTGAGAGTTATACAAATTTGTACATTTTTGAGGAACGCAAAATAATTATTGTGCAATAGAAATATCAGTATTTATAAAAGAACGTGATAAGATTTTATTTTGCGCTTTACAGACGCTAGTAGACAAGTGAATTATTTCTTAACTGAATCCAAAACATATTATCTTGTGTTACCTACTGTGCTTCATTTATTGGTATTTTATCAAAAACATGCAGAATTAATAAATTATTAATACTGAATTAATAAAAACTAATGTATACCTGCGATAGTATTTTTATGTGAAGAAAAAGATCTCTTCTCTTCATCTTAAAATATACTACTGGCACAAATACTCGGCTAGTAAAGATTTTCAGAGCTCTAGTCCTGGGCTTATATACTAGGCCCATACTGACCAAGTGCTGGCTGGTGACATTAACATACTGCACACAAGTACTGGCTATATGATGGCAAACATTTTGATGCGAAAATGCCGAAGTTTACATCAAAATAAAAAAAAAAAGCAATCATTTAATTATTTTTAGGATCGTCCACTGATCATCATACGCCTGTTTATGTTTTTTCTCTCTCTAGAGCTAACTAGTAGATAAAAGAACATGTAAATAGTCAGAAAATGCAGTGATCAAAAGCATCTGATCAGATATATGGTAGTATGGAAAGCAAAGGCGCGGTCCATAATAGTCGCGAAATAAACAAGCTGAGTACGTGCTAAATACAAAAGCTTCGTACGTGCCGAATACAAAAGTTGGTACGTGCCGGATACAAAAGATTCATCCCTATCTTTAACATAAAGATTTGGAACCAACAAAAACATTACATTTCTATAAAAAGAGATGAAATTTAAATATAAAAACAACTTTGCATCAATAGTGTTTAATTTTTATACCGGAAAGATTCTTTAATCATGAAAGAAAAAGCATGTCAACCAAATTGCAGAATTTACAAACCAAAATAGTAAATTTTCTAAAACTTAGTTTAATTATTAACTAAAAGCAATGAATTTCTGACAAAATTGTTAAAGTTCATTAAAAGAAAGTAAATTTTCAGTCCATTAATTAAATTTTTAATCAAAACATTTATTACTTAACAAAAAATATAAAGCTAACCGTGTAAAAAAAAGAATAAACTTCTAAACAAAAATATATAAATAGCATTATTCATTAAGTTTAATTTTTAATGGGAACAATTTATTTTGCAACACAAATATAATAACTTTTAACATGTGTAGTATCTAAATTATCAATGTTTAGTTTAAGTTCGACTTCAAATTAGAGTCTATAACGTGCCGTAGATTTTTAGAGAGTGTATGTGCAAGAATTCATAACATCGTTTAGACCACAATACGATACATGAAGCATAAACATCCTGGCTTTTGGTGAATCATTATCGTGCTTGAAGAGCAGTGTTCCGACGAAACTAATGCAAATTTTTCAAGCTCAATGAATTGAAGTAAATTCTAAAAAAAAATTTTCCTGCAAACTAATATTAAATTTTTTTAACAGTTAAAGTAATAAAAGCGATTGCCTTCAAACAAACCAGAATTATTTTCTACCAAAGAATAGTAAACTTCAAAGAAATAGATGAATTTTTAATTAAATATTAAAATATTTAATTAAAAAAGCATATTTTTTAACAAATTAAAAAGATAAATTTTTCACCAAAAATGTAATAGTTAAATATCGAGTGAAAACACTGATTTAAATTAACAATATTTTAAAAAATCGTTACATTTTTAACCATCTCTTGAAATTGATTTTCATTTATTCAGAAAAAAATCAGATCTTTAGAATTGGAACATTTTAGTGGGCAATTTTTGGATGAAATAAAAAACCGTAATTGTTATGAAAACCTACCACATTATTTTAATTATATTTCGTTTTTAGATCAAATTGATCAGAAGGAATTTCTTCTGGGCGAAAATCTAACACCCAAATGCCTTATATCATACCACTTTCGGATTTCTTTATTCTGTGCTAACGGAGTATAATAGACTTCATTCTCCTCCATTCTCCTGACCGAGTCAGTGAATATGTTTACTGTCGCTCGTTCTCCGGCTGGACCAGAAGGTTTAGGTAGATACAGTCCACGAAAAATCGAATTATAATTTGATACTTTTTGCACTAATGCAAAAGCGTTACCATTGATGTCTGATAATGTATACTGTTCCCCGGTTAACTTTTCGGAACTGAGCGTATTATTTCCAATTCTCAAATAAATTTGTACACTGGGAGAAAAATTATATACTTGGATTGCAAGTTCGCAGCTCGTATTTCTAAAGGGAAAAAATCGATAAAATGGAAGCTCTTCAATTTTTATTCCAAATAATTTAGAAACTTGGGGAGTGCTCTGAGACGTGGACATGACAGGAAAAAAGGGTTCAACTGGAACATCCACAGTCTTTCTTCTAAGATAACCTTTGAATGAATTCCTCCCTACTGGAGCGTCCTTGGCTTCTTGTGTCTCTATTTCGCTGACTTGGTGGGTAAATATGTTTATTTTCGCTCGTAATCCCCTTGGACCAGGAGGCATATATAATCCACGTAAAGTCGTATGACAACTTTTTCTTCTTTCCACTAGTGCCAAGGCGTCACCATTGATTCCTGATAATACAAATTGTACTCCAGCTAGCGGTTCAAAGATACGACGAGATCCATCTCTTAAATAAATTTGCGTACCGGGAACAAAATCGTATAGTCGAATTACAAGTTCCCTGCGCGGATTTTTGAGGGGAAAATACCGTTGAAATTTAAGATCACTAATTTTTGTTCCAAATAGTTTTGAATAGGAGGGGGGCTTTCCAGGAGGAGGCGTGGTCCTAGCAGGAAGAGATGAATCGACAGGAGCAGAATGCATGGCATGAGGATGCTCCATGCCATGAGAATGCGAAGTGGAACTATGAAATTCGAGGCCATGAGGATGTCTGTCGGATGGCAAATTCAAATCTGGAACAACAAACAGAAGATAAATTTTTACATTCTCCTCAGAAAAGGTATTAGATTTATGTAAAATTTTACCCCCTAAGATTTTGTCAAATGTCCACGCTTTGAGACAGCCTGAATCCGAAAAACAGGTTTTTACGAATATGTCCATATGTGTGTTTGCATGTATGCCTGTGTGTATGTCAATCTATCTAGGAGCACGATAAAAAATTTAAAAATAATCTTTCAAATTGGCCTTTGCACACTCTTTCACATTACTAAACTAAGGGTCAAGTTCGTTAGCCAGCCATTTTTAATACAAATTCAAAACCCCCCAATACTTTCCCCCTTCCTCTCTCTTTTTCAACCTCGTCATCTTCTACTCTTACATCTCCTTACTTCCACAACTAACACTCCTCTTCCACCACTTCCCTTTAAAAATTCTTACTTCCCCACACCTACTTACTCGCACTACTCTAATAGCCCCATGTAAATGTCCCCTAATTCCCCACCCCTCGCTTACTACACCTTTTCCTTTTCCTGTCACACTCTCCCCTTGTTTCCCTTACTCCCCCTCCCTTATTTAATCTATTTACACTTTCAATATTCCCAAAATTTCCCAATGTCCCTCCCTCATTGACACAGCAACCTCTATCCACACTTCCCCTTACTTATTCTATTCTAATTTTCTCTACTGTCCACCGTTTATTTCCTCTTATTTCACTTACTTTGATATTCCAGAATTTTTTCTTATTCTCCTCGCCTCATTTCAATCACTTCCTCTACTGCCTTCCCCCCTTTGTTCTCCTTACCAACTCACACTCCCCTCATTACTTTTCATTAGCCTAGTCCCTTACCTCTTACTTCCTCTAGATTTCCTTCTAGCACTTCCCTAGGTCACCTTATCCCCCACATCTGCTAATGAAACAATCCACTTTTTTTTTGTTTTTTTTTTAGTTTTTTTGTTTGTATCTGTATTGTAAATTGTAGTTTTGAATAAAAGAATAATAATGTTTATCTAGATAAATATTCAAAATTTTAAAAAGCAATGAAAAAAAAAGTTGCACTTCTGTATCTGGACACAGAAATAATGCACATCAAATCCCAAACCCTGTCTAACTGCTATGGGATGCCGAAAGGCATTTTTGACTCTGGTCACAGAAATAATGTTGGTCCCACTACCTTTTTCAAAATCATCATTGACCCTTATTCCCATTCCCTCTTCTTTCCTCTTCTCATTTGCCACCACTTGCCCTTCTCCACTTTCGTCTCTTCACCTTTCGTACCTTACTCCCCTTCTTCTAATTTCTCCTCTTTTACCCTCCTTAAAAAAAGTACGACCACTTTATCCACCATATTAGTTTTTAAAATTTGCGAATCCGGTTTCGCGGCCAACGCGGCTTTCTACTGGACATCTGATCCAGCTGATTATCTACGCTAACATGTCATCACTAAAAACGAGAAATCAAACATTGAAGCCGATTCAACCCGGGTCAAAGATAGAATCAAAAATGTATTAAGAAATCAGTGAATTTTGTAAAGACGGTAGATTATTAGCTAAGAAGTGTTTATTGGGTCGATGTGATTCTAGGGACGATATAAAGATCCAAATAACATTTTTGTTCATTTATCCCAGGGTATGTAAAATCATCGGCAATAGGCAGAAGCTGTTTAGGCAGACTATTTTGATTCCTTTTTTCGTAATTATTATTAATTATTATTTCACTCGCATATAGTTGATGTTTCGTATCCAATAAAAATTCTTTTTTCTTGACATAATATTATCAGACCCTAAAGAATCAAAATATCTTTTTCTCAAATTGCATGCAACTTCCCAATTTGACCAAAGGAGATGGTCGAAATTTGGAAGCATACCATAATCTGGCTACACAACAGTGGTTCAACCAAAAATTTATAATCCAGAATTAGTTTAAACCAAATTTACTTGCGAAGTCTCTAAACCGGTAAACTTTTGACAGAAATGACGTAGGCTGCCAATTTTTTATAATCAAAAATAATTCTGCAACAGTTATAGCACAGAGATAGAAAAGCTTGTTGTAAATAGCCATTCTATCAAGCAATGCATGTTTTTTATCAAAGCAAATTTAATTATAAAGAGAATTCAAAACATTTTAGGACATTTTCAGTATTCAAGGGTCTGTTGGGACAGTGTGAGTATTTCTTTTATCTGTAAATTGTTAGATCATCAAATTTTTCATCTTTAAAAAAAATAATAAATCGGCGCACGAAAAACCGAAGTGCTGCAGTTCTTCGTTCAATTTGATTAACTTTGAGTATTATGATCCGTCATTATCGGATTTGTTATTACGTTAGATTATTCTGTAACAATATTGTGCTTAATTGTTAAAAAAAGTTAGGAACATTATTTAGCAACAAAAATAGGTTAATTTTCCTAAACAAGAAGAAAAATTTTCAATAGAAGTGTTAAGCTTACAAGCCAAGAAGTTAAATATTTTAGAAAATTGTTGCTTAAATTGTTAGTTTAATTTAAATTTTCAATTTAAGAAATATTCAATTTTAAACAAAAAACGGAAGTAGTAAACTAACAGTTTAAAAAAATTCAAGCAAAAGTAGGGAAGAGTAACATATAGTGAAAAAATCTTTTAAACCTATCAGCATACTGGGAACTGAAGAAAAGGATTTGAAACGTTCGTAACCATTCACAATTTGCTAAAGAAGCTTTTAAATATTTTTGTTACGTGCAAAAATTCTTACAAAGATGCTTACGCTGTTCCTAATGACACTGTTTCTATTTTTTGATTTTCATAAGATGGGATTAAACTGCAATCTTTGACTAAAAAAAGGCATAACTTGTAAAAAAAACAATTGACTGAAATTGTTTTTAAAACTTCAAAATTTATTCACCATATTCAACAATATTTAACAGAATTGATAAATAGATTGATTTTAGATCCTGCGTAATAAGAAAATTAAACAATTAGGTTTAAGTAAGGTCCAAAAATAATATTATGTATTAAACTATAGAGCGTGTGACGAAGCTCCGTCTGGCGAATTTTATGTTATGCTATGAAAGCTCCGAACGCAGAAACTCCTATCCTTGTGATAAACTAGCCCGTGAATGTTGGAAACTGTTCTAAATTAAAAAATTGAGTGATTGCGGTACGAAATGTATGGTAACGAGTAAGATAAAAAAAACTTAGTTACCCCACACAGCTAGTTGGCTCGGTTGGCTAGAAGTAGATGGACCTGCAGAAGATTGGCTCGAAGGATGTTGGGTAGTGCGGCGAATAGTCAATTTCTCGCGTCGAGGAAATCCCGTTGAATGGTCGTCCAGCGAACTTGATTCTGTGAAAATATATAGAAATGAATAAATTTTC
This sequence comes from Druon quercuslanigerum, assembly GCA_010014905.2. NCBI lineage: Eukaryota > Metazoa > Arthropoda > Insecta > Hymenoptera > Cynipidae > Druon > Druon quercuslanigerum. The sequence goes on along the minus strand of JAAAKG020159999.1, from coordinate 17,202 downwards.
AATTTTTAATGCTAAAAGTTAGAAAAACTTTCTGCAGAAGTTGCAGCCTAATGTATTCACGAGACGTTGCATATTTTGCAATGCACAAATGTCAATCGTGAACATAGAATAAATAAATAAGAAAAAATAGTAATAATAACAATAAATAAATATTAAATAAATAATTAATAAATCTATGCTTTACGTTTCATCAAAATTCTTTTAACTTTACTTAGGATCAGTTGTTTAATTTATATTTTGATCGTATGTACCGCCTCGTCGGAATCAACGTCACTGATGGACAACAAGGGACATGGAGAAATGGAGGACCTTAGGAAGTCTGTAAAACCGTCTGCGAGGAATGTTAAACTCCTTAAAAAATAACAGAAGAAGTAGGAAAACAAAAAAAAAACATTTGTTGGTAGATAATTGACAAACGATTGTTGTTGGATTGTGCTTGCTGCCAGAAAAGTTAAAGTCACCCTACTAAAAAGAAGTCAGGAATATTCAGAAAAAAATTCTCGATTTGTATTCCGCCATTTCTGACCACATTGTTACGTCTCTCTAATAAAATCGTCAGGAAAAATCGAAATTCGGCAAGCAAACGGAAAAATTGTTTTAAAAAAACTTTTCTTTAATTTTAAGAACAAAACTGTTATGATGCGACGATCTTAGAACTCCGAAGCTTGAAAAAGTCCAAGAAAGTAATGAATTTCAGTTCATATTAATGCTTTAAAATATCTTCTTTCAATTTTTATTTTTCAAATTTTTTATCAAAAAATTCCAGACATTTTAAAATAATTTAAATTTCGAAATTTAATTATTAGATATGCTCAATAAATATCAAGATTCTTATAACATTGAATGAGAGCCGGATGATATGGAATATTTAATAGTTAATGCTTGCAGAATTATGGATATAAAAGCAAAATAACTAATTTTTAAATGCGACTAATCAAATAAATAACATTAACTTTTATGTCGTTTTTTCATTTGAGAGTTTTTAGTTTTGGGGGATTTTCGATAAATAAAATCAAAACTTTAACAAGAGAAGTAAATTTTCAACCAACAATTTCAAATTTTACGTAGTATCAGTATGTTTACATAAAAGCATTTTGCTTTTAAATAAAATAGACTTTAACTGCGTCAAGACAAACGAATAAGTTACTTTTTCACCCGAAAAATCCTGTGAAAGGCTCCCTTTTAGAGGACTTGCACAGGATATAGTATTTTCGCCTATTTTTAGGGCAGCCTAAAATAGGCAAAAATACTATCTCCTGTGCATTTTTTTTTAACAGGGAGCCTTTCACAGAAGAAAGATGAGAGCGCAGACTCCGACGACTCCCACTCATACGATGTTACACAAGTGGGAGTGTGCGTGCGAGTCTGAGCGTGCGTGGGAATGTGGAAGAGTATAAAAAGGACAGCAAAGCCGGAAAACGGGAGATAGGATCTCGCAGCTGATGGGCTTGGATCGAGGGATCAAAATTGGAGGAAGTGCTCGAGGATTCATCCTATTTCTTTTCTGTTCAAATAAACCCAGTTGTAGTGAGTTAAAATATCTTGTTACCCCAAAAACTATCTATTTTAAATTCTTAGTTAAAGAGCAGACAAAAGTTGATGAAGGAGATTCATCTCCCGACTTATTCACAATAAACAGACTCTTCTTGAAAAAATGATTCGAGAGAATACTAAGCGTCGTTTTATTTATATCTTGCCTTTATAGTAGCAATATGATTAAGACCTAATTAGCCCTTTTATATTTTTATGTAGTGCTGTACCATTTTAAATGTTGAACTTGTTCTCTAGATGTTTAGCATAGGGCTTAGAACCTATATGTAAAATTATGCTCGATTAGGTATTTTTGAATGAAAATTCATGTTTCTAAATATCAATTAATATAATTATTCTTCTCTCCAGGTATCCTCTTTTTTATTTAAAATTTATAATTAGAAAAATTTCAATGACAATTTGGAGATTATGCTTTATTGTATTTACCAATATGATCAAGCCAGATCGCGATGACCAAAAACACAATGGCAACTTTTAGGTTCCACATTTTTTATAATGATTTACTTTTACGGATTTAGATGACAGTCTAACTAATGAACATCGATGAAAAGCTTCTACTTTATATAGGTATTGTCTTTATCTCAGTAGCTCTTAAAAATGATTGAGATTTGTCAAAATGTGTACAGTTGCGAGGAACGCAAATTAATTTTTGCGCAATAGCAATGTCAGTATTTATAAAAGAACGTGATAAGATTTTATCTTGCTTTTTACATACACAATCTAACGTGTCTAAAAAAATGCTTGCAACCTTGATACTCTTTCGATTGCACTAAATGATATATTCATCTAAGAAAGATTCATTTAGATTCACTTCTTTAATTATCTTATCTTAATCAAACAGCGAATGGACAATTTAGTTATTTATTAACTGATTACAAACTATATTATCTTCCGTCACCTACTTTGCTTTATTTATTAGCATTTTATCAAAAACACACAGAATTAATAAATGATTAATAATCAATTAATAAAAATTAATACATACCTGTGATGGTATTTCCATGTGAAGAATAAGATCTCCTAACCCTAACTGAAAATATATCACTGGGAAAAGTACTGGCCCCGTAAAAATTGTTAGAGTTCCAGTCCTGCCCAGTTCCGTGTATAGTAACAAACGGTTTATAAATCAACATATGGTTTGCTGAATTAATGTAGGTCCAGTTTGACTATAATAAATTGAATTTTTAAAAACATCTATGCGCAATATCCTGCGTCAGTTAGCTTGCGAAAATAACTTGCTAACCTTTAATTCTTCTTGAAATTAAAAGTTTTCTAACTTTATATCATACAAATATTTAAAATTAACTTCAACGTTTTTACAATGCCCAAAAACTGCACAGGCTACCGATCATGTGCTGCATCAATCTTCATCCAACGAAAATGATCCCGACCAATCAGTTTTATCTAGAAAGAGACAGGTCTATATTCGAAGATGTTTTTTTCATCTCTAGAGCCCATTTCCGTTCTCCCCAAAGCGTTATCGGTCCATTTCTATGTGTCGATGACTTAAACTACAATCGCGAAAAAACAAGATTCATACGTGAAAACTTCGCTTTACACGTATCTCTGAAGAATCTGCAAACTTTAAGTCTTCGTGATCCAAGTAACAAATCATCAAGTTGTGCCCTTTAATTTCGGTCATCGTGAAGTCATTTTTAGATTAAGCCCGCAGTGTTATACGTTTGTGAACAAGAACTTCTGAGTGGATTTGGCATCTGCTTAAGACGGCGTATCGCTCCACTTCATGTTGAACAGTGATAGTGTATCATTTTAAAAAATTAAAAGAGTGACTTTAAACTAACTCAAACAAACCTATGATATAGTTCGGTCGCTGTTCTAGAAAATATACGGAGATCCAATCGACAAGACACCTCTCTCTCTCTCGCCCTCTCGCTCTCGCTCCCTCTTGTGCTTGCAAGCATAGAAATTAACATTGAATTGAGTCACAAAGAGTTATAACTTTTTTTTTGCTACAGCCATATTATAAATATAAGATTCTAACTTGTGGCTACTCACCTTTTTTGTTTGCTTGCAGGGAACAGTAAGATTTATAATGAAAACTACAGTGATCGATCTTATAACCAGTACAACCGATTATTTGCAAAAATACTACACCAGAGAATTTTTTTATGAATCCATGTCTAGCAATGAATGGATTTCAACACGCGCTATCTTTATGTTGAAATTGGGTCTCGAGTTAGTACCAATCTCTGACAGCAGATTCAGTGTAGTTTCAAAATACCTGTTATTAAGTTGACCTTTCATTACCTAAACATCTGAGAGTTTATAAGGTTGAATTTTATCCCATCAAAATCGACCCTTAATAATTAGTTGAATTGGTTTGCATAAAAAAAATTCAATAAGCTGAAATAGAACGAGAGAATAAAAAATTGCATCATGTTAACGTAGTCGACATCCCTTTACAAAACACAAATCATAATTGCCGACAACGTGGTTGCACAACCGTCTAGAGAGACGGTTCTCTTTCTTTGGCGATCTAAACAAGAAAAACTGACAGAAATTTAGGATATTAAACTACAAAGGTGTTAAAAGTCGAGTTATAGGGAGAACCACGAAGGCGGAAAAAAATGAAAAATTACTAACCTCACTCTTGTTCAATGAAATTTAATTGTTAAATTTGATTGAAATTGATTGAAAATTGATTGTCGTGAATTGTTTATTCAGAACGGCATTCAGTACAGGAAGGAATTATACGATAATTTTATTTGACTACACATTAGGCATTGAGCAAAGTTTCAGGACTGTTTTAGTGAATTATTAGGAGATGAATCAATAGGTCACGACAACTTCGATGTGGAACACGATGCGGCAGAAAATTCAATTAGTGAATTCTGTGTCACTAAGGTTAGGGGTGTAATTGAGAAGTTAAAAGACATTAAGAATGGTGTGTAGACCGTATGTTTAACGCTTAAATCGTACACATAAAATTGTAAATTAGCAAATTCAGTTTTTATAGAAAAAAATGGCAGAAGTTGCAATAAACTCTTTAATAACAAAAATTTTTATTCAAGAATGCGCATTTTTTTTAAACGAAACAATTAAACTACGACTATTTTAATACCAATGCATGTTATAAATTTAAATAATACACATTTGTGGAAATGATTTATAATTTAAGGGATCAATTCGAGTGCAAAGCATGAGATACGTGAGGAGAATGTGTTCGTAAAAGCCGAAGGAGCTTTAACAAAAGAGAATACACTAATTATTATTTAGTAGCACATTATAAGTTTCAAGATGAACGTATGCTACATTGTTTAAACAAGTACACATTTTTTCGATAATTTGAAAACACTCCAACCAAATTCCTGCAAATACTAATTCTCATTAAATACATTAAATGTATCATTACCTAGTTTTTCACTATTAACGGGAAAAATATAGAGAATAAATAACCATTGTTTAAACAATTAAATATTAGTAAAATAATACCTGCAAGTTTGTAAATTATTGTAAAAAAGTGATTAGTATCGAAAAAATAATTACATAAATAATTTCTTTAGCATGAATTTGACTGAAAACTCCTATTTTTAATTGTTGGGAGATGTTACGGACAAGAGGCAGGAAGGTTAAATGAGGGTCAAAATTAAAAGCATGTAACGGATTTTTGGTTTAAAACGCTAAAATGCCCTATTATTTTTCTAACATTGTAAATATTTCTTTAAGGCTAGCGATAATTTATTACAAAAATCAATTTAAGTCAAAAAGCACTAAAAAAACTATTTTTAACCAAACGGTACATACTACGAAACAAATATTAGAAAGTAAAATTGTTCGCTCAGAAAACATGTACAAATTTTATTAAGACCATTTTTATTCAGGCGCATACAGTGTTTGCTTGATTATTACAAAATAAAAAATTACTTTTGCCAAAATAACTATGCAAGATACGAAAACGAAAATTTCTTTAAAGGATCTGAAAAACAGTTGTTAGCATACACTTCTGAGGGACATTAAAATGAAAGAAAAATAAAGAATAAAACTTGTACTTCATTCTGCACTTCTGCAGTCCTTGACCGAGATTTTGCAAAGAAAGATACAAATTTTTAACTAAAATGATAAATCTTCTTCCAAAAAGCTAATCTGTAACAATTTATTTTAAATTTCGACTAACTAGTTGCATTTTGAACCTAACAAAGTTACATGTATACAAAAAGAAATTAAGCTTAAAACCAAAAATGAATTTGCAACTATAGTGTTTAATTTTAAAAACAGCAAGACTATTTAATCAAGGAAGAAAAAGAAGAAAAATTTACAAACCAAAATGGCCAAATTCCTACATATTAGTTTCAGTATTTACCAAAAGCAATGAATTTCTGAGAAAATTGTTGAACTTTATTTTAAGAAATTTAATTTTCAGTGCATTATTTGAACTTTTAATCAAAACATGTATTACTTGGCTACAAATTTAAAGAAAATTGTACCAAATAGTAGAATTTTCAACCAACAAAGATTAATTTTAATGCAAATGTGCCGGCTTAATAAACAAAATAAACTGATAATTTTTTTTACCAAAAATGGAATAGTTAAATGTTGAGTGAAAACATTGATTTTAATTAACAATATTAAAAACAATCATTTCATTTTTAACCACCTCTTGAAATTGATTTTCAATTAATCAGAAAAAAAGTCAAATCTTAAAATTCACTGGAATAATATAGATGCTATTCATAAAAATTCATGATAATCAATTGATCTTTAGAATTAGTAATCGTCATAAAAATCTTGCACATTATTTTAATTATATTTAATTTGTGGATCAAATTGGTCAGCCGGCATTTATTCTGGGCGCAAATCTAACACCCACATTCCTAATATCATACCACTTTCGGATTTCTTTATTATGTGCTAACGGAGTAGAATAGACTTCATTCTCCTCCATTCTCCTGACCGAGTCAGTGAATATATTTATTGTCGCTCGTTCTCCGGCTGGACCAGAAGGTTTAGGTAGATACAGTCCACGAAAAATCGAATTATAATTTGATACTTTTTGCACTAATGCAAAAGCGTTACCATTGATGTCTGATAATGTATACTGTTCCCCGGTTAACTTTTCGTAATTGAGAGCATTCTTTTCAACTCTCAAATAAATTCCCACACTAGGAGAAAAATTGTATACTTGGATTGCAAGTTCGCAGCTTCTATTTCTTACGGGAAAAAATCGATAAAATGGAAGATCTTTAATTTTAATTCCAAATAATTTAAAAACGTCGGGAATGCTTGGAGACGTGGATCTAGCAGGAAAAAAAGGCTCAACTGGAACATCCACAGTCTTTTTTGTAAGATAATCGTTGAATGAATTCCTCCCTACTGGAGCGTCCTTGGCTTCTTGTGTCTCTATTTCACTGACTTGGTGGGTAAATATGTTTATTTTTGCTCGCAATCCCCTTGGACCAGGAGGCATAAACAATCCACGTAAAGTCGTATGATAACTTTTTCGTTTTTCCACTAATGCCAATGCGTCACCGTTGACTCCTGATAATACAAATTGTACTCCGGTTAGCGGCTCAGAGATTAGACCCGCCTGATCTCTCATATAAATTTGCGTGCCGGGAACGAAATCGTATAGTCGAATTGCAAGTTCCCTGCTCGGATTTTTTAGGGGAAAATACCGCTCAAATTTAAGATCCTTAATTTTCGTTCCAAATAGTGTGGAATAGGATGGGGGCTTGCCTGGAGGAGACGTGGGCCTAGCAGGAAGAGATGACTCAGCAGAAGCAGAGTGCATGGCATGAGGATCCGCCATGCCATGAGAATGTGAAGGGGAACCATGAAATTCAGGGGCATTAGGATATTCGTTAGGTGGTAAATTCAAATCTGGAACAAGAAACAGAAGATTACATTTTTATATTCTTACCAGAAAGGTATTAGCGCGTTTTGAATATTTTTGAGACCACTTTTTCTTAATTCAAAAATTCTCTGTAAGGATGTTCATGGTATTCAAAAACACCAACAAGTTATCCTAATGCCTTTTTCATAAAACCAAAACTTACTAGAGTTATAGCATTTACAAAATGCTAAAAAATACGAGAAACTTAACATTTTAAGCAAAATAACGTGGTATATAAAAAAGTGAAGAAAAGAAAAATGTTGCATTTTGAATGCCCTACAAGGTTATCATAACAACTTTATGAATTTCCTTAAAAAATACAAAACTAACATTCTGGCAGCATAAAAAAATAATGGAAAATCAAAAATTACATTTTTTCATTTAACTAAAGGAGATCTGGTAATGGGAAAATAAAAAGAATAACCAGCTATGACTCTCGTTTGAAACTTATCGCCCGCTCTCCTCATTATTCGAAGTTTTGTGGAACTGTTGTTGTGACTACACTCTCCACCCTCGACGCTTTGAGAGAATCTTTTTGTGAATAACGTCCCTTTTCTTCAAAAAAATGTAATAATATTATGGGTTAATCGGTTTGTTTCAACTCAAGGAATCTTTTTCTATTCTGAATCGCTAGAAAAATAAAATATATTAAAAGCCCTCACTATCCAGCCCCTACTCACTCGCACTACCCTAAAAGCTCTCCGCACATTTCTCCTAATTCCCCACTCTTCGTTTGCACTTACATAATTATTACTCGTCATTTCCCTACTTTTCCCCCCCTTACTTTTCCTCACTTCCCATACTTAACCTCTTCTAATTTCTTATTACTTCCTCTACCTTCTCATTCATTCTCACTTTCCTAGTTCCCCTCCCCTTAATTTCCCTGTTGCCCCTCTGTACTGACATCTCCTACTGCCCTCCATCTTTTCTCCTACTCCACCTAAACCCGTCATTTCCCTTACTCTGAATACACCATATATTTACGTATTTTGACGCTTTGATTACGAAAATCATAGTTTTTCACGTTACTGTAGATAAAGCTTAAAATTTGTAATAAGTAATGTAAAAAATTTGCGCTTCTGTGCCTGGATACAGAAATAATGCACCTCAAATCCCAACCCCTTGCTAATGGATCTTGGAAGCCGAAAGGTACACCTGTCTCTGGTCACAGAAATAATGTTGATACTACCTTTTTCAAAATCGTCATTAGCCCTTATCCCCCTTCCATCACTTCTCCTCGCGCACTTTACTCTAATTTTCCCTACCTTTCCTCTTCTCATTGCTCCCAATTGCCATTCTCTATTCTCGTCATTTCTTCTTCCTTATCTTACTGCTCCCCTCTTAATTTCACCTAATTTACCGTTATTGAAAAAAAGTACGATGAACTTACGGATACCCGACCGAAACAATGAATAAGAGCTTCTTCCCGGGCCTACGAAACCTTGAAAAGAGATAAATATATTTTTAGAAACTTGAAGCAGTAAATAAAGTTATGGAGGAAAGACATTTTTTTTAGGTTTATAATACTTAAAAAACAACAATTTCTATTATTCGTCAAGTTGGTCACATTCAAAGATATGTGATGTCACTAAGAAGTGTTTAGTGGGTGGATCTGATTCTAGGGTGGATATAAAGATCCGAATAAAATCTATGCGTTTGGCGACACAAGCCGCGAGCAGGAGCCATATTCAAAGTTTATTTTGAAAAAACGTGTTTCTTATCCAATAAAAAATTCTTTCTTTTTTGTTCTTGGCTACTAAAGAATCAAAATATCTTTCAATGAAAGCGCCTGGGGGGGGGGGGAATAAGCATGCAAAAGCTGCCCCAGTACATATTAAGTTCATATGAGCACTATATATGGACATTGATGTGAAATAGAATTCCTCCAAAGAATAACTTATAGTTTGAGTTTTAAGCGGATTATGGACAAGGAAAGTAGAATCGAAAAAGTCATTTTTCTCGAAACCTACTAAACCGATTTTGATAAACTTAATATATATATTATAGTCACCCGTAAGACAAATTAGAAAAAAATTATAAAATTTCTTAAATAAAATATAGGGGCAGAAAAAATGTTAAAAAAATGTTAATACTTCTTTTGAGGTTAGTTTTCCTCTAGTTTTTTTTAAAATGCTCTTATGCTCTACTTCAACATATATTGTACCTACATTTTTCATAGGGGTACTTAATGGCTTAAAAAGAAAATTCTGGCGCAGGGCGCCGTTTGTGTATTGCGTAAAGCGTATAACATGACCTCGAGTAAAAAAATGTTTTAAAAAATTTTCATATTTTTTCTGAGGTTATGTTTGAGAGATACACCTCTGGTTTAATAAAAAAAATGCACTGGTTGTCTACTTCAATATATATTTCACCCAAATTATTCATAGGGATGCTTAATGTTTTAAAAAAACAAAATCTCGTGCCTGGCGACATGCGTATATGTAGCGCAGCTTGCGATTCCAATCCGGCTTGTGTAATACTATTTTACTCATTCTGTTATGAACTTGTTTCGATCTGATTTTTAAATGTTTTCGCTACATCTTAATGATTGTTAGTACACTAACTTTCTGATTCCGCGATTCACTTGTTTCGAACAGACTATCAAATATTCTCATGGCATCTTGCTACCTGCTACGATACTAACTTTCTGGATTCGTTATTCACCTGCTTCGAACAAAACTTGATTATCATCTATCAGCAGTAATAATTGTACTACATACTTGTGCTTTTGAATACCTCATTCTTTGATTAAAAAATGTTTCAACCAAAAATAAAGCTTAAATGTGCTGGCTGCTACGCTTTCTTAATTAAAAATAAAGGCGAAAAAAATACAATAAAAAATGCAACTGAAGCAAATCATTTTTCTCTTTCATTAAACCACATAATAGTTGTTGATTACATTTTATGCCAGAATTATCAACTCTCTATTTATAAAAGAAATCTCAATAGTGTCTCTAATTTTGACGAGGAGAACGCCTCTCCTTTCCACAATGACTCAATTAATAATGATAGAACATTTGAAATTAAACTTAAATCAAATGATGAAATAGCTGATGTTGAACGCATTTAGCTTCCTATTTAGCGAACTGTTGCAACTCACAAATATTGTTGCATCTGCTTCTTCAAGACGAATTTAACTACAATTCCTGAAGAAGTTTAAGTGCAGTCTTGCATTAAAAAGAAAATATACATATCACAAAGAAATCGGTGCTGTCGAGCTCATATAATTAAAAATCGTAATTCAAGTTTATTCGATAAAGTAGGTGAATATAGTCTTTCCAAAAAACAATTAGAAGTATTTACAGAGTTAAATTAGGAATCATACAATGCTCTTGAAGAGATGTTGATCTTATTCCGAAATAGCCAATCCCGTTTGGTGACTCAAGCACTCGTAGTATTTTGTTCAAATTACGTATTTCTATCTTGCAGTTAGAAATGAACACCATATATCCGAGTAGGCTGCCAGTGTAATGAAATCTTTTGAAAATGACGCTTTGCCTTATCGCTTCAGTTAAGTTCTCTTAACAGAGATAATTTTATTCGAAATCATATAACTAATATGGAAAAAAAATTGTGCGACATTGACGATTAATTATTTTTAATTTGTGACGGAACTCACGCTAGACATCAAAAGAGCACTAACAATAAATATCAGAGGAAATCTTACTATGGGCAGAAAAAAATTTATCTTTGAAAACCTTTTACTACTTGCACAGTTGAAATGCTTTGACCATACTTTATCAATCAAAATGATGCCGAAATTTTGAATAGTGTGATTGAGGATCCAAATGGTTTGCGTAAATTCTTGAAAGAAGTTGATATTTTTGTTCTTGGTTGCGGTGTTCGAGATAGAAAAGAAAAGATAGAGCAAGAGAATTTTAAAGTTGTGATGCCTGCTTTAAAAGTAAAAAGGAAACAACTGTCGATGAAAGCATCCAACGAATCTTGTTTTGCCACAAAAATTCGGTGCGCAATGGAATCTGTGCACGGCGTACTCAAACAAAAATATCGCCTTTAGGGTTACAAAATTAATAACAAACTGATACCAAAAATTGGATCATACTTCAGATGATGATGATATTTTGCAAAGAATGCATACTCAAAGAAATGTGCAGAATACTTTGGCTGATGAGGTACAAGAAAAAGGATGGCTTCGTCGAAAACTTCCTTTCAAAAGTGTCACATCCGACGATATTTTAGATTTTCCGGAAACGGCTACAAGAGATTTAAAAATCTTCTTTACTGGAACATACCAACTTGCTCAGGCTGTCTCACACTTTCCAGAAATGGTCGATACAGATGGTACACTACAAATTGAGAATGTGAAAGATGAGTCAAATGTGCTCCAATTAAAAGTTCCATCTCGTCACATTTCTCGCACGACTTAAAGATGCTTTTTAAGGTACAAGCCCAATACTTTTGGAATTTCTTGGTTGACACATTACACATGTGAATCTGCGATAATGATTAATGTAATAAGTAACTCCGAATGGTGAGAGACACGGGGACTCCCATAAATTAAGCACCTCCAATGGTGAGAGGCAATGGGACTCACCTAAATTAGGCACTCCAAAAGATGAGTTGCAAGGGGACTCACCTCGAAACAAGTGAATAACGGAATCAGAATAATATTATCACACAAGCCGGGTTAGAATCGCAGGCTGCGCTCTACATACGCACGGCGACACGCGCCAGATTTTGTATCTCTAAAACATAACCTCAAAAAAATGTTGAACATTTTTTAAACAATTTTTCGCCACTATATTTTGTTTTAAAAATTTCATAATATTTTTACAATGACTTTGTTGATTTAACTCACCTTTTCCATAACTTCCCAATATCACCATAGGGGATGGTCGATATTTGAAAGAATTCCATATTCTGGCTACCCAACAGTGGCTCATAAAAAAAGACATTTTTAGGCATTTGCAGTATTCAATGATTTTTTGGACAGTATGGATATTTCTTTTATCTGAAAATTGTTAGAGCAACAAATTATTCAACTTTAAAAAAAATAATAAATCGGCGATCGAAAAACCGAAGTGCAGCAGTTCTTCGTTCAAATTGATTAATTTTGATAGTTATGATCCGTCATGTCGGATTTGTTATTGCGAACTTTAAAAGTTAGACTTTGGATTTGAAATCAACGACACGGGAATCCCCGAGTAACAATTTGGAGTGAAATCGTTTCAATTTTCTCATTTCTGTTCCGCAATATTGAGTGCTTTGTTATAAAATTTGTACTTCGAATTTAAAATCTGTAACCGCAGAAATAATGAAGTTATGAAATTTCTTTAAAAAAATATTAATAATATAAAATATAATATTTACAAGTCTTTTGTATTGGATAAAAAACCTTTTTTTAAGAAAAATTGCTAGCTGCAACCTTGATTTTTAAGAATGGAACCATTTTTAACAGTCTGTCCTTATTTTTCCTACATTAACTAAGGATTTTTCTTTAATTTCGAATAAAATTTTTTAGCTCTAGGTCAGCTGAATGATCTCGGATGAACAAAAAATGTTTCTGTAAAACAATATTAATCTTTTGTATCAAGGAAAGCCATAACTTGTGACAAAAGCAATCATTGCGCCACCTAATTGTAAAAATGCAAACTCGTCAATTTACTGAAATTGTTTCAAGAATTACAATAAGGATTCACAAAGGACAACCAAGTAGTTACATTTACAAATAGGGAAAAAAACTTTTACTAAACAATTACAAATTTTCAAGACGACAAATATTTCAATCATCAACGAAAAGTATGAGAATTTCAAACTAAAAAGACAAGCAACTTTCACCAAAATAGATTTCAGATCTTGGGTAATAATAAAATTAAGAAATTAGGTTCAGGTAAGGTCCAAAATAATTTTATGTATTGAAATACATAGCGTGTGACGCAGCGCCATCTGGAGAATTTCATATTTTGCTATGAACGCTCCGAACGCAAAAACTCTTATCCTTGTGATAGCCTAGCGTGTGGTTCTAGGAAACTGTTCTAGTTAAACAAATTGAGTCATTGTGGTACAAAGCGTATAGTAACAAGTAAGGTGAAAAAATAAAGTTAGTTACCCCACACAGATAGTTGGCTTCGTTGGCTCGAAGTAGATGGACCTGCAGAAGATTGGCTGGAAGGATGTTGGGTCAATTTCTCGCGTCGAGGAAATCCAAGTGAATGGTCGTCCGGCGAACTTGATTCTGTGAAAATATATACAAATGGATGAATTTTCAATTTTGAATGCTAAAACTAAGAAAATTTTTCTACAGAAGTCGCAGCGTAATTTATTCAAGAGACATTGCAGATTTGGCAATGCACAAATATCAATCGTAAACATAAAATAATAAATGGCTAGCAATTAAGGGACCGCATGATTCTCTGCTTGTCAATTTAACAATATATTTAAATTTAATTTAGGTTTAGTTGTTTAGATTTTCATTTTGATTGTATGTACCATAGGAAGAAAAACAGAAACAAAAATTTTTATCCGTAGATAATTAACAAACGTTTGTTGAGAAATCATCAGAGCATGAGATCAAAGGATAATCCTTTTCTTCCGTGTCAAAGAAAAGAATACCATAAAACCTAATCCCTTTTATATTTCCCAGCTTATTTATATTTAATTATACATATTCTCTTGTCACTTATATTTAATTATTAATATTTATATATGCAATAACTCTAAAAGTTTTTTTTTAGTAGAGCAGGGTTTTGCTAACTCACTTGTGTGTAGAAGTCTTTCTACAGGATCGAACGATCCTTCAAAATGTTTTTCTACATAGTTACAAATACTTACATTGTATCGCCAGTCCTACTTTTATAAGAACTTCTGGCTCACTATCAGGGATAACGAAGGTATCACTTTCAGGATGGTCAATACGAGCTTTTCGTTTTCACTCATTTCGACCATCTACGAAGGAGAAAACAAGCCATAGCGTATGATCAATTGCTTGATTTTTGGGCGTGACTAATGATTACAAAACATGAGAATTATTTGAAAACAATTAAAATACATAAAAAAATAATTGGATTGGATAGAGTTAGGTGAGTTTAGAAGAATTCAAAAGAATTTACAAGGATGTAGGGTAAATTAATAAAAATTCATGACGAATCTCTTGAAAATGTCTTTAAATCTCTTAAAATACCCTTAAATATTTCAGTCTTTGAAAGCCTTCAAACTATTGAAATAAATTTCCAAATGCTGGTAATGTTTTAAAATTCCCTAAATTATTTCAAATCCTTTGATATCTTTTGAAAGCCTTGGAAACTTTTTAATGCACGTCAAAACGCCTGAAAAGTAATTTACAATATTTTTAAGTATTTAAAGTCCTTTTAAATCTCCTTAAATTACTGAAATAAATTAAAAATTTCTTTTTAATCTTCTCGAATAATAAAAATATTTTAAATCTTTTAATCATTGTATCAATTGATTCGCAGTATCAATTAAATTAAAACTTTTAAAAATTCAAAAGAAATCCATTGAATTTACTAAAAAAGAGTAAATTTATAGAATTTCAAGAGAATTAAAAAACATCCAGTGAATTCATAAAATTCAAGAGACTCACTTCTCATGAATAAAGTCTTTAAAATGCCATTTCTCTAAAGTCCCATGAAATCATTGAAGTCCTTGGAAATCTTTTAAAATATTTTAAAACCTCATACGTCCTATAAAATCGTTTCATATCTTTCCATATATTCCATATATTATATATATAGGTTCCATATATTTTTAAAAATTCTTGGAATCTTTTAAAATTTTATAGAATAATTTAAATTAAAGGCTCCGGAAAATGCCTTAGAAGTTTTAAAATTACCCTAAAATCTTAAACATTCTTTAAATTATTGAAATCTATTAAAACTTTCTCGGAACCTTTATAAATGCCATTAAACATTTTAAAAGAATGCAAGATCATTCAAAAATAGTTATAGACCTAAAATCAATATTTATTAACCCATTAATTAATTCATGGAATAAAAAGTGACTGATGTGCTTTTTTCACTTGAAAAAGTGACTGTGTGACAGCCCTTAATTTTAAAAAAATTATAATTATTTAAAATATCTTTTAAAAATCAGCTGCGGAAATTATACTGGAATATCCGAATATATTTAATTTATAATTTTTTTTTATTATTGCTATATTTTATTATTTATTTTTAATTTATGTAATGTTTTTTAATACCATATTGAATATTTTATACTTGATATCTCAATTTATATGAAGTTATACTAATTTTTTTATCAAAGATTATTATCGGAATTCCTACTCTAAGCCAATAGAGTATGATTTAGAGCATGATTTCGAGAATCAAACGTTTGTTAAAAATAATTTTATAAAATAATTTAGAAACATATATTTCACCATTATCAATAGCCCTTTTTACTATATCAGATTTTTGAATCGACCCTCTGCGATAATAGAATTGTCCTTCCTTATATTTCTATACTGACACTTTGGGAAAATTAAGTCGACCCGCTCAAATGATCAAATCGACCCTCCAAAGTGACGACGTCGACTGTCTGAGATAATCGAATCGACCATTCGATGCAGTCGAGTCAAATTTTTGAGAAAAGTATATCGGCCATCCTAGATTTCTAAATCGACCCTTTACAATGATCGGGTCAGCCAGCTCAAGAGGACCAAGGTGACGGTCCGAGCCATTCGAGTCAACTTTCTGAGATTGTCTCTTTGGACCTCTTGTTTTCGCCTTTCATAGATAGTGGCTTTAACCATATTCAAGAGCTGTCCTATAGTCGACCTTCCAATATGGGCTGTCAGCACATTTATATGGCTAGACAGACCCTCTATTCTTCTCCGTGAGCCTCTACAACATGCTCGCGATGGAGGAAATTAGGAAGAGCTTAAGGAAAAGGAAGGTAAAGGAAGAACAGGAAAGGTTAAAACAGTGAAAATTAGTAGCGGTCGTATAAGAAAAAGGCGTTTCAGGAAAAAATTAAGAAGCAGAGAGAATGATAAAAAAGTGAAGCTAAAGGGGTTATCATGATGCAACAATGTTTTTCTCAATAACATAAACACTACCAAAGGATTAATTTTAGACCCTTCAAAGGAAGACAGTTATATTTGTAATTTTTTAGAACCTATGCAGACAAAAAAGTCATAATTCGCTTAAAGTTAATTAAATTCAACCTTAATTTGCATTTAAATAATAATTTTTTTTCTGAAATGGAAAATTGAGGTTACAATTTTTGAAAACTTGACAATTCCGAAAGTACAACAGTATTGAAATTCAGAAAAAGTTGTTCAAATATTTAGTTTTTTATATGTACTAAAAAAGAGTTTGATCATTTCAAACTAAAAGTCTCAATTGTGAAATCAGTTTTACCAGGGGTGTTAGTTGAAGTTTGCCTGTTTTTTCAATAAAGAAAACACTTAATTCTCAAGGGAATCTCAAAAATTTATTATTCAAAGTATTTACCAATAGATTCTACACATTTTTTCCATTTTTCAGGTAAATCATAGATACCATTCCAAAAAAACTTTTTTGTTTCGAGGCAAACCATTCGACGAACCATTTTTCGACTTCTTTAAAATTGGCGAAGCGCTGCATAGTCTAGGAGCCAGAGGGGGGGTCCGTGGCCGATGGGGGTAACGGGCTCCGCCAAGGTTTTTTTTATGTATTTTGACCTCCTGATTACGAATTTCGAGGGTGGATTGTCCAAAAGTTAATAGGTACTTAGTTATTAACACTTTGATTGTTTAAACAGCCCCAGTTAGTTTGTTTGAAAACTTATTGTTATTATGGCACCGGAAATGTATTCCTCATCTCACGGAGAATGCGTCGATT
>JAAAKG020159988.1:0-29490 GCA_010014905.2 Druon quercuslanigerum | reverse complement strand
ATCTACAGATGTTAACTTTGAAAATCTAGATTGCTGTCCTATAGTTAAACATAAAATATGTTAATCCTGAACATGTATATGTTACATTTGAACATCCATTTTTCTCCGTGTACTATTACTGAGACTTTTAATTAGTAATAAGCCAGGTGAATGTGATATTAGGAATAAAGCTTTTTAAAAATTGTTGTCCTATCTGGTAGATTTTGTCAATTGTAAGGAAAGAATGTCGCTGACAAAGAAAATTACGCTAATTTAGTGTTGTTTTGAGTTATAACGTATATGACACGCGGACATTCCGCGACGTTGTATGCTATATCAGATAGTATTCTATCATTAATTGATTATGCTATGCTCGTGATATGTTATGTTTATAGAATTCCATGTTCATATTAGGATCATTAAAATGCTATGTTCATATTATGATCACAGTATGCAATGTTCATGTTATGTATCATTGTTATGTATATGTTCTAGAAGTATTCCTATCTCATTTTCAGAAAAACTCAACAAACCACGATTACTATTAGTACTGCAAAGATGGAATATCATTTTAATATAATTGTTTCCATCTTGTAGAATTTGTCAATTTATTAAAAGAAAAATAATGCTGATGCAGAAAAGTACCGCCATTTTAGTGTTTTCAGTTCAAATATAAATGAGACGCCAAACTTCTTCTGCGATTCATATCTTAATGTTCATATTATGATTATGGTATACTATGTTCATAGTATGCTATGTATATATTATGCTATATGTTTATGCTGTCCTATGTTTATATTATGCTATAATTATAGTATGATCAGTTGATGGTACATCTGTTAAAAAAATCTGATTATCATTTAATACACATGTGAGTAAAGTCATTTGCATATAACGTACATTAATTTTAATATATCAACATGTTCTAAAATTAATATATACGTATAATAAAATCGGCAAAACACCAGTTCTTTGATGCCTTCAACACTTTTTAAATATTAAAAAATAAAGCAATACCCTTAAATTCATCCACTAAATACTTACATGTATGATTAAAGCGCAACATACTTATTTGAACGTTACACTTAAAAACCAGTGTCATTTATATTTATCTAGGAAAAATGTTATGTCTTATTATTTATAATTAAAAATTATTGCTAAAATTGTTGTTTATTTGAGGAAAGTGCAAATTTCGGAATTTTCTAATAAATGATCAAAATATATGGTACATGAAATAGAATATGCATAGTAATCTTCATATACTATGTTGATATTACAGAAATCTAAGCAGTTCAGTAGTTCCATTTTAGGAGAAAAAAGGGGATTTTTTTCGTAAAAATGAGGTTTAAATGGGATTTTATTCATTCATACTCAAAGCTACTTCAAAAAAACAGGTCAAAATTTTTTATTTTAAGTTTTGTAGGGGATTTTTCGAATGTAAAGGAAAAAACGGGGACATTTTAAGAAGAGCAGAAAAGTTTTAGTTTCAAGCCCTCAACTTTCATTAATTCAACCTGGAAAACCACAAATCTAAACTCCTCCCATTTGGACTCATTTTAAAATTGATTACCCACAGAAAACCTTAAGGAAAAGGAATTAATTTGATCTTATCCCCAAGAAACCAAGCCCTCTTTCAAGAGCTGTTGACGCTCACGTTCGAAAGCATTGGACAAAAGACGATAAATAACAAAGCAAAAAAAAAAAAAAAAGCGAGAACCGGGCCACGCCTCTGTTGATAAATGACTGCCGGACAATTAAAACTCACTGCCGGGTATCAGCGCGTTTACTTGAAGTTTTACGAGATATTTAAGGGAGTCCTAGATACAATTTATGAAATTTATAATCCCCCATTACCTGTGCCAATGTAGGTATATCGTGTCCATTTTTATAGGTATGTTAATAAAGTTGAAGCAGCTGCACGCCGCCATATATGCGTGACTGTGTCAAAATTATGAGATATGCGTATATACATATGAACGGCGAACTATATATAAAATAATAATCAAGCATAGGGTGGAAGTGGTCTTCAGCAAGAGAGGAATTCGAATGACCTTGAAAGACTTTCACCTCAAAACGTTTTTGAGGAAATCGGAAATTTTTTTATTTTCTTTCTTATATAAAAAAGGTGAATCGTGATTGGTTGCATACTGGATGAATATGACTTTAGGTGACTGTTTTTAGTTTTTTCTTCTGAATTTTCTGAAATATTTTTTAATCATTTCCGAAATAGGAATTTTAATTTTGGTAATTTAGTTACCAGAAGATCCAATTTAAATTGTTGATCATTCTTTAATAACAAAGGCAACAATTATGTTCTTAACTTTTTGAACTTTTTGGAAATTACAAAAGGATTTTAGTAATTACGCCTTTAGTAAATCAAAATTTCCAAATACACTGGAAACTGGATTTCCGTGAGCTGGATTTGTGCGTTCCTGGAAATGAAGGCTCAGAAACCAGAAACGAGTGAGCGCTCGAGCAGTAGGTAGGAGTGGGGATGACGCGTAGTCAACGCGACGAAAGACCGCTCTCTTTCGTCGCGTTTTCTACGCGTCATTCCTACACCTGCCTACTGCTCAAATGCTCGTTCGGTTCCGGGGTCACAAACAGAAGGGCCGCACTCTCATAACTTTAGTTGCTTCAGGTTGCGTCATGCGTCCAAATCTAGAAAAAATGCTTCACACGGCTCTGTCTGCTGCGGCCCATGTCAGAAACAGTGGACAAATCCAGGTTTGAGTGTAATTTTGTTTGATGAAATAATTTATTTCTGAATGCTTCTAAACATTATTCATAAAAGAGAATATTTTAATTGTAAATGTTTTTTAATATTGATAAGCAAATTTTTTCTTAACATTTTGCTATGAATCTGCAATTTTTCAAATTTTTCACAATATAATAAAATAAAATTATCGAGAAAAAGTTAGAATATTTTAATTTACGAAAAGTAAGTATATTGTAGGTACCAGTAACAAAAATGTTTCGAAAAAGAATCTGGAAGATTTTAAAACGATTTTTTAAATCTTTTCAGAAATAAAAAAAAATTAGAAGTCTGTGGCTTATTTCAAAAGGTGTTTCAAAGTTGTGAAAGTTTTGAAAAGATTTAGAAAATTTTAAACAATATGTAGATTTTTTTAGATTCGGAAATTAAATTTTTTATGATTTTCTCAGATTTCGAAAAAGAGTGATGTCCGAAGTTTTGAAAAGATACAAAATAATTATAAACTTAAAATGATTTCAAGAAATTAAAAAAAAATGTAGATGTTTAAAGATTTCGAAAAAAAACTTGAATGCTTTTTAAAAGCTTTGAAAACTTTCAAAAGTATTCAAATTTTTTTTAAGATTCCTGAGTAAAATTTCCAAAATTGTCAAAAAAGAATTTGGAACATCTTCAGGATTTTTTTTAATTTTACAGAATTTTTTCAAAGTCTTAGCTTTTCAAAAAACTTTAAACCAGATTTAAATTTTTTCAAGATTTTGAAATAAAAGTTTGAAGTTTTTCAAAGATTTCTGAAAAAAATTAAAAAAGGTTCCCATAAATGTTCCCAAATGAATTGTAGAAGCTATTTCAGGTTGTTAACAGGGTTTCAAAATAATAAAGAAGTTTTTGCAAGATTTCTTGAAAAATTTAAGAGAAAGAGAATATTAAAAAAGATTTTAAAAAATTTTTAAATATTTTCAAAATGGTCGAAAAGTAATCTGGAAACTTTTTTTTAATTTCTTAAAATTTGCAGAGCTTCAAAAAAATTCGAATGACTTAAAAGTATACAGAGAAATTTTCAAAAAATTGTTCAAAGTTTGAAATTTTTTCACAATATTTAAAACAGAATGTTAAAATTTCAGAAGCTTTATAATGTTTTGAAATATTTTCAATATTTTTTAAATAATCAAAAAAACTTGCAAATTTTCTCTGAAAATTTAAAAGTATTTTCATATTTTTAAAAATTAATTGTAAGATAACATTTTAAAACATTTGAAAATATTTCCAAAGTAACAAGAATCATCTTTTAAAAAATGTCGATTGAAAAAAATTCTCCAAATTTTAAATCATTTTTTTTTAGAATTTTTTAAATAAGATATTTTTATTTCTCATTTGTTTTCTAAATTAATTGTCAAAAGTTAACAAGATTTTAATCGTTTGAAAAAGATTTTTAAAACTTAAGCGACTAAAAAATCCAAAAAACTAAAATAAAATTTTTGACTTAAATTCCCGAAAAAAAATTCGAAATAGAAAATGTATGAAATTATCAAATTGCCGACAATTTAAAATTTTAAAATTTGAATATTCCAATATAATAAAATTCCTTAAACTCTATAATATTACGAAATTTGATAATTACCGAAACCAAACAATTAAAAAATTGTTTAAATGATGCAATAAACTATATCTTGATCACATGAAAGTATATATTATTTGATTTATTATTTTATTTTTTAACCAATTTTATATTCTTAAGATTCGAGAATTTCATAATTGATTAATTTCCCTGTGTTGGTAATTTTCCAATATGCCGGATATTGTATAATATTGAGAAAAAATAATCATGAAGACTTTAAAGCAATTTTTAAAATTTCAGAAGATTATTAAAAATTCAAGAAATAATTCGAGTCAGTTTAAAAGTTATTTAGAAAGTTTAAAACAGATTTTAAATATTGTAAAAATATCTTTAAACCTGACTCAAATTTTTTCTAAAATTTTGTAAAATCCTGTAGAGTAAAAAATTGTTTTAAAATCTGTCTATTAACACGAAATTTTTATATGGAATTAAAAATTACCCCCCCCCCCCCTATAAAAAACTAGATTAAAGACGGAAGATTCTTTTTTATTTTTATAATTTTGGTTTTTGTAATTGGTTAAGGCGCCAATATTAACGGTTCGTCTCATCGAAAGCAGTAGCCCGGACGATTACTAAGTTAATTATCAGGAAGCGACTATATTTTTTTTACCTTCGCCAAACCATTATAATGATTAATTGCCTTTGGGTCGGTGCCCACGTGGGACCGAAAGTAATGAAATTTTTCTCCTTGATGGAGAACTGAACTACTTTATTGTGAATTCAGTTGTTTCATAAGATTCATAATTTTAGTTCGAAATTCATCTCTTTCTTTGAATATTCAACGATTTTACTAAAAATTCGTCCTTTGGCTTAAAAATTTAATAAATTGTTACAAAATTGAACTATTTCGTAGAAAAATAAACTGTTTTTTGAATTGAAAATTATAGTTTTTAATTTATAAATGTTCTATTCTATTTTTGGTTTAAAAATGATCTTTTTTAGATTAAAAATGAAACTATTTTGTAAAAAAACGAGGTGTTTGGTCAAAATACAACTGTTTGTTTAAAAATTAATTTGCTTTGATTGAAGATTTATAATTTTTATTTAAAAACTTATCTACTTGATTGAAACAACTTCTTTTTTGCAGAAAATTAATTTCGATTAAAAATGCATATTTTAAGATTTAAAATTCGACTGTTTTGTGGAAAATTCGTACTTTTGGGTTCAAAATTCAAATTGATAAAAAATTCAACTATTTGGTGGTAGATTTGTCTTTTTCGTAGAAAATCAAATTTTTTAAATTAAAAATGCAACCGTGATGCGCAGTTGCAGGAAGAAGGGATAGATTGAAGATGCGCGTGGAATTACTTAGTTCTCTAGAGGCCTAATCTCATTGGTTAAACAAAAACTGATTTTTTGAAAGGAAACTAATTTTGGTTGAAAATTAAACAACTTAATAGAAAATTCAACTATTTGGTCGAAAATAAAACTTTTTTTTGGTTGAAAATTCATATTTTCGTGTTTAAAATTCAAAAGTTTGTTGAAAGAATCGGCCTTCTGGATAGAAAAATTAATTTTATTTATTCATTCATCTGAGTGTATTTTTTTGTATAAAAAATTGCCTTTTTTGTTTAAAATTTGATACTTATGTACTGGGAATTTCACTATTCCATTTTTTGTTAAAAATTGATTTTTTTAAATTTAGAAATTCAATTATTTTATTCAAAATTGATTTGTTTTGTTGAAATTTCATCTCTTTCCGCAGAAAAATAATCTTTTTAGCATAAAATTTAACTTTTTGATTAAAAATTTTTTTATCTCATTGCAAAATTCTTTTTTGGATTAAAAACTTATTTTTTCCAACTTAAAATATAACTATTTGATTGAAAATGAATTTTTTTCAACTTCATAATTTTACGTTAAAAATCCAACTATTTTTGTTGACACTTTGTTGAAATTTACCTTGTTTTTTTTTTTTTTTTTTTTTTGTAAAAAATAATTTTTTTTGCTGAAAGTTCAACTATTTCTTCGAAAATCATCTTTTTGTTAAAATTTCATGTTTTTGGACAGGAAATTCGAAATTCAACTATATTTATTTTATGGTTAATTTCTCTTTTTAGTAGAAAAATATAGCATTCTTGGTTAAAAATTCGACTTTACGGATAAAATTTGAGCTTTTTTGTTGAAAATTTATTTTTTTCATTAAAACCTAATTTTTAAAATTTTATACATAACTATTTGATTGAAAACAAACTATTTTGTTCAAACTTCCTACTTATAGGTTTGTAAGTTTAAATATTTTGAACCGAAAACTTGTCTTTTTACCTTGAAAATTCAATAAGTTGGTAAAAAATTCAAGTATTTAGTATTTGATAAATTCATCACTTTTTGGTAGAAAATTAATCTTTTTCGTCGGAAATTGAACCAAATTTTTTTAGAAAATGTATTTTGTTAAAAGTTCCTCTTTTTTAAAAAAAATCTTCTTATTTGAAAATTCAACGATTTGATTATAAATTTATTTATTTTGTTGAAAATTTTTGGCTGAAAATATAATTATTTAATTCAAATTTCAACTATTTTGTAGAAAGCTTGTCATTTTAAATTTAAAATGCCACTTTTTGTCTTAAAATGTATGTATATTGTTGAGAATTTGTCTTTTATAGTAAAAAATTAATCTTCTTGGTTAAAAATTCATCTTTGTTTGACTTAAAAATTTTAAATTTTTGATAAATTTTTTTTCTGTTGACTGTAAATTTTTCCTTTGTTGAGGACTTCAGCATTTTGTTGAAATTTCTTCTTTTTTCTTTAATTTAAATATTTTTGATTCAAAATAAAAATCTTCCCTTGATTAGAATATCCACTATTATTTCTTTTTGTGATTTTATCTTTTTTTGTTTAAGATTCGCGACTAATTGTTTAAAAATGTAACTACTTAGCTTAAGAGAAAGTAAAATTTGTAAATAAATTCACAAAAAAAATGTAGCGATTAATTTGTTAGAAAAAAATATCGTATACTTGGGGAAGAGAACTCATTACGACTCGTGTACTCTCTCGTCTACGACTCTTATTAAAAACCCTAACCTCTACGAAAAAGTGCGACTTTCCACCCTTGGTGCAAAAAATACAATTAAAATGCACTTTTTTCTGGTACACGAGGCATTCTTGGTACCAGTACGACTCTTACTAAAAAACTACCCTCTGCAAAAAAGTGCGACTTTCCGCCCTTGGTGCAAAAAATACAATTAAAATGCGCTTTTTTCTGGTACACGAGGCATTCTTGGTACAAGTGGTACGAATGCGAAAAAAATGTAGGGTTTGCGTGCCGCTGGAAATATGCATGCACGTTTCTAACTACAAGGTCGACTTCGAAATTGGCTTTGTTCGCGGACAAAATTGAGGCCGACTCTGGAGAAGGGATCCGAGAAGGAGAGCCAAGAGTGCTGGCGGCCTGGCGGGTGCCAAACAAAACTGCCAACGTGGGAAAGATCCGAGAGAGAACGGGTCCTTGAAGAGAGCCAGGACGCGAGTCTGGCCCCCCGGTGGGCCTTACAATTCCACCTGATTGGTCCGAATTCGTATTGTCGCCCGAGACTGACAGTTTGTTAAGCGGGAATGCCATGAGCCGTCGAATACTGTATATAGTAAGTGTATATGCTAACGACGCTATTCGTCCCTCGACTTTGCGATATTATCGATCGCATTTATTATTATTTAACTGCTCCTCAATTCTTGAAATTGCACGCACCTTCTACCGGGGTAACTTTATATCGGGTCCTTTAGACTTTCGAACAAATTGATACGTCCCATTTGAGGGCTGGGGGCTCCCCACTTTTTTATTTTATAAAACAAGTTTTATGCTCTTAGGGGCCCCCCTCCATAAACGTTACCAATTTTGGCCTACTTTTTGACACTCACCCCCTCCCAAGGATGTAACGTAGACGTTGGCTAATCCCAGATGTCACTTTTCATCTGGGTTTTCAGTTGCCAATATTTGAATTTTAAAAATAAAAATTGCCAGAAGTAGAATTTTAAAGCTAAAGTGACGAACTTTCTACAAAAAAATGTGAATTTTTCGCGAGTTTATTATAAATTATTAGTTTTAGATGTCAATTTTGTTTGTCTACTGGTCTATATCAATATTATTGAAATATTGATAAATCTTAAGATTGTGAAGAAAATGTCTCTATCTCCGCTGGGATCTAAACCCAGGACCTTCAGATTTCCGGTCTGAGGTCCTGGGTTCAGATCCCAGCGGAGATAGAGACATTTTTTTCACAATCTTAAGATTTATAAATATTTTAATACTATTGATATAGACCAGTAGACAAAAAAAATTAACATCTAAAATTAATAATAAAATATTTCCTAGTCAATAAACCTAAGATCAACAATTAAAATATGAATTTATTAAAAATAATTTCCCTTTTTATTTCATAGGAATTTAATTAATATTACAAGATATTCTTACAAATTTAAGCACGCTATATTAAATAAATAATTAAATAATGATAAAAAACATAATTACTCATTCCTCGAATTTGTCTCTAAAGTACATGAATCTGCATAAAAATTCAAATATATTTTTATTTTATCTACTTGTACCTAAAATTTAATGCATATTTAAGTAAAATAATGTAAGTACTATATTAAAAAATTAACTTGAACCACTTCCAATTCCTAAATTTTTACGTAGAAATTTGGACTTTCAAAAAGATACATGCATTTATAAAAGAATTGAATTTTCAACTGAAAAACATCTTACACAAAAAAAACAGATTTATTTTTTAAACAAATTTGATTTTACCTTTAACTAAAAGATGAGTTTTGAGAAAAGATTTCAATTTTGAGCAAAGTAGTTATATTTTTAACCAAAACGATGAATTTTCTGCCATCTTAGACCATGTAGACAAAAAAATGGAAGTCTAAATTAAAAATACAAGAATTTTCAACCAAATGTTTGCATTATCAAATGCAAATGAAACAAATTTTCAACCAAACAGTTTTATTCCAAACAAAAAAAAAATCAATTTTTAAACAAAAATTGAATAGAAGAACCGCTTTCATCAATGAAGACGAATTTTATTGAAAATATATGAATTTTAAATTAAAAAGATAAATTGTCGAATAACAATTGAATATTCAAATTTTTAGTTAAAAAATGCATCTTTAAACAATGCGACGAATTTTCAGCTAAAATAATGATTCGACAACTTAAATAGTTGAATATGCAACCAAAAACATGGATTTTGAAATAAATTGATAAGCCCTTAACTAGAATCATTAAATTTCCAGAAAAAGAATTATTTTCAGCCCAAAAGATTGATTTAAATGTCAAAAATTTCAACCAGAAAAAGTTTTTCAACCACATATTAAATATTTATATTTTAAGTAGGAAAATTAATTTTTAATCAAAAAAAAATAAAATAAAAAAATTTTCAACAAAATAGTTCAAGTTGCACTTGGAATAAACTTAATAAACTGAACTTTCAGTCAAAACATTGATTTCAAACAAAATAGCATATTATTCCATTTTATAATGCAATTTAAAAAAAAAATTAACTATGCTCTTGAAAAAATTCCCTGACAATTCCAGGCTTTCCTGGTTTTCCAGGTAGGGTAGACACCCTGTCAATTAATTGTATTTACAACCAAAAAATAAATTTTAAATCAATAAGATTAATTTTGTACTTAAGAAAGACGAATTCTAAAATAAAATGCATAAATTCTTAATCGGATAGTTTCATTTTTTAAACAAACATATTTTTTTTACAAAATGAGACGAAATTTAAACAAAATACATTTCTAACCAAGTAGTTGAATTTTCAACTAAGAAGATTAATTTTCTACCAAAAAAGAAGAATTTTTAAGAAATCACATAATTTTTTTTTAAATAACTAATCTTTTAAGCTAAAATTTTTAATACAAAAAAATGAATTATATACAAAATAGTTAAATTTTCAAGATGAAAAGATACATTTTCTATACAAAATATTTAAATTTTTAACGTAGAAATAGCCAGAAGTGGAATTTTAAAGCATAAATAATGAGCTTTCAACAAAAAATGTGAATTTTTTTCTCAAAAATTCTCAACAAAAAACATAAATTTTCAATCAGATAGTTGCATTTTCAAACGAGCAGATTTTTTTTTTTAAAAGACACGAATCTTTAACAAAATACATAAATTTCTAACGAAGATTTTAAACTAAATTGCATAAATTTTCTTTCGAATACCTAATTGTTTAGGCTAAAAAGATAAAATTTTACCTGAAAAGGGAACAGCTAAATTTTCATCAAAAAAATTAATGTTTAAAGTAAAAAAAACTAATTGTCCATAAAATAGTTGAATTTTTAACCAAAATATTGAGTTTTCAAGATAAAAAGAAGAGTTTTCTATATAAAGCATTTTAATTTTCAGTATAAAAATAAAAAGTTTCAACAAAATAGTTTATTTTCAATTAAATAGTTATATATAAAATTTAAAAAATTAGTTTTTAAGACAAAAAGGCTTTTTTTACGAAAAAAGACAAACTTCCAATAAACTAAATGTAGTCGAATTTCGAATTTTTACAAAAATATGAAATTTCAAGAAAAAGTTGATTTTCAACGAAACAGTTGAACTTTCAGTTTGAAAAATTTATTATGAAAAAAAAACAAGAGAAACTTTAACAAAGATTTTCAAAATTTAAGCAAAGAGATTTTCAACCTAAAATTACGAAGTTTGAAAAAAGGTTTATTTTAAATCAAATAGTTATATCTTAATTTGAAAAAAATTAGTTTTTAGTCCAAAAAAGAATTTTTCAAAAAAATACCAAAAATTTTTATTAAATAGATGATTTTT
Organism: Druon quercuslanigerum; assembly: GCA_010014905.2. Taxonomy (NCBI): domain Eukaryota; kingdom Metazoa; phylum Arthropoda; class Insecta; order Hymenoptera; family Cynipidae; genus Druon; species Druon quercuslanigerum. The sequence goes on along the minus strand of JAAAKG020159988.1, from coordinate 18,402 downwards.
TAACCAAAAAGATTAATTTTTGTCGAAAGAGACGAATTTTCAACAAACTAAATACAGTTAAATTTATAAATTAAAAAAAAATAACAATTTTCAATCAAAAAAGATATAGCTAAATTTACACTTGGAAAATTTAATTTTAATTAAAAAACGAATCTTCTATAAAACAGTTAAATTTTTTTTTAACTTTTAAAATTCCAAGACAAAAAGACGAATTTTCTATACAGAAAATTTAAATTATCAACCTAAAAAAAAGGAAGTTTAAAAAAAAGTTAATTTTCAATCAAATAGTTTTATTTCATTTTGGAAAAAATAGCGTTTAACCCAAAAAGAGAATTTTCTCCCAGAGAAGAAAAGGTATAAATTTTCAATCAAATAGTAGAAAAAAAAATATATAAATTTTCATGGAAAATGAGATAGTTAAATTTTCAGTTAAGAAATTAACTTTCAAACAAAAATAAAACAAATTTCCAACAACATAGTTGAATTTCAATAACAGAAAAAAAATTTTTTTAACAAAGTAGTTTTCAAGTTTCAACCACGTACTTGAATTTTAACGAAAAAGTATGACTTCTTAAAAAAATGGTTGATAAAAAAAAATGACGAAAGGCGGAGAAGAGAAATTTTCTGGAAAACAGGTGGAAAAATAATTTTAAAATAATTTAAGAAAAAGAGAAAAATAGAGGGCCATCTTTTGCAAAATTCGCCAAATTTGTTAAAATTTTGTAATAAAAAACATTAATAATGAAAAAGTAAACGATTTTTCAATAATAAATTAGATTCTAATAACCAACACAACTTTAAATATGAAAATGTTTGTATGGGGTACGCATGTAAGTCATTTCGAAGTATGTATAAATGGCGGAGGGGGTTCGATTCCGGTCGGATGGATCAACTATCAAATTTTTTAAACTTATATATTTGCTTTTTATGTTAAATTAATTATTTATCGTAATTTTTTATGCATCCCCTGAACATAGTAGAGATGTAACTAAATGAAAATTGGCCATATTAAAAAAAAATTAATTTCTATCTTTAGTGCATGGTTGCATGAGACTGAGAAGATCATAGCATCTTACCTGCCGGTTTTGGTGATGATCATCTCAGTTCCAAGGTCGTTGAACTTGTCCCAAAGTTCCTTAGTCTCAAGATGGCATTCAATGTCCCTTAATTCGTCGGAATTGCAGGTTGTTCTCCGTCGATGCTTCCTCTCGCCGTCATTGACACTCTCGTACTTCCGGTTCGAGAGATCATCCACAAATCCAACTGGTCCTTCCTCAATGCTGCTGCACTCTTCAACATCAACATCGACTTCCTCATCCTCCTCATTTGCAGATTTCTCCGTACCCTCACTTTCACCCTCTCCAATTCCCTCTTCACCCTCATCATCGTCTAGAAGGGACTCGTTCGTCACTACCGTTGCTGTCGCAACGATATTCACTGACGCTCTCTCGTCTTCTGAAAAGTCCAAAAATTATTCCAATTAGATCATTTTAGACATTTTTGTACAGAATTCCTGAACATTAAGTCATAGAGTACCCTTCTGAGGGCAAAAAAAATCGAGCAAGCGGGAACAGCAACGAAAGCGCGATGCTCTCTAGTAGAGAGCAATCGAACTTTCGTTGCTGTTCCTGCCTGGTCGATTGTTTTTTGCCTCAATAAGGGTGCCGTTGGTGATTATTTTTAAAAAATACTTTTTTATTGTGATTTTATAATAATAGTAATAAAAAAGACGAAAGACATAAAAATTTTTTTTTTCAAAAAAGGAATTTCTTTTTTCTTTTTCAGGAAAATTTGTATATTTTCTTAAATTGCAATAGGAAAATTTTATGGAGGTTGTTCAAATTTGGTCGTTGGATCCTTCATTTTATTTTCAGGAATTCTGTACATTATTTTGGATTTTAATTACGGAATGCCCAATCGACAGCATTAGCTACGCGGCACATATCGACTTGGAAAGATGGTTTTTTGCAGTTTACCTCTCCTCTGGCCAAAAATCCAGGCAAACGCTAGTATGACTTTATAAATTATTTTATTTTATAAAGGATTTCAAGGGATTTCTAGAAAGTTCAATTACAATTAAAAATTTTTAAAAAATAATTCACGGGATTTCCAAGGATTTCAAGGGATTTTAGGGATTTCCAAGGATTTCAAGGGATTTTAAGGATTTCTAGTGACTTTAAAATATTTTAAAGGATTCTAAGAGATTTCGAAATATTTCAAAAGAATTCGCGAGCTTTTTAAAGATTGTAAAGGATTTTAAGGGATTTTAGCGAATTTTAAGTGATTTAAAATGATTTAATTAGGTTTCAAAGATTTTCCGAATGTTATCAAGAATTTAAAGGGATTTTAGACATTTTTTTAATATTTTAGGGGATTGTAAGAGATTTTGAAATATTACAAAAGAATTCGTGAGGTTTTATAAGATTTCAGAAGATTTTACGGAATTTTAAGAGATTTATTTAAATTTCAAATAATTTAAATATTTAATAACGGATTTCAAGGGATTTTTATATATTTTCAAATTTATAGGTATTTTAAGAGTTTTCGAACGATTTCAAAAGATTTCGCGGGATTTCAAAAGATTCGAAAATATTTCAACGTATTTCAAGAGATTTAAAGGTATTTAATTAAATTTCAAAGTATTTTCTAATATTATAAATAATTTAAAGATATTTCAAGGATTTTAACCAAGTTTAGTAAATTTTGAAAATTTTTTACAGCTTTTTCCAGAATTTCAAAGGAATTGAAGGGAGCTCAATTGTTTTAAAAGGACTCAAATTAGACACACGGTGTACATAAAATTGAAAGGATTTCAAGAAATTTGTACAAATCTTTAAAAAAATGAGTGGTTTAAAACATTTTTCAAATAGTTTTTGAACAGAAAATTCTAAAGAAATTCAAAATTTTCAAATTTTCAATTTGAAATTTCAACCAACAAATTATTTTTTTTTCTATTTTTTTACAATAAAAAGTTAAATTTGAAAAATATAATAAAATTTTTAACCAATAATTTTGATATTTCAACTGGAAAAAATTTTATCTTTAATACAAAAACAGTTAAAATCATCCAAAAAAGAAAAACAAGAAGAAATTTTTTTAACTAATTGGTGATTTTTCAAGTAAAAAATATAAATTATTAACGAAAACAAAATGAAAAATTTAGAATTTTAAACAAAAGAGTTGAATCCTTCACTGTAGAAAAGTTATTTTTAATCAGGCAAAAATAGACAAAGTTATATTTTTAGTTTGATAAAATTAATTATTAACGAAAGAGGGGATTTTTTTAACAAAATAGTTATATTTTTAACAAAAGAGATTAATATTCAACTAAAATGATAAATTTTTATATAGTGGAAATTTTGGCCAATAAGATGGCTTTTGAAAAATATAATTTAATTTTTAACCAAATTGTTGAGTTTTCAAATTAAAGAGATTAAACCACAAGCAAAAACAGTTTTATTTTTAACCAAATAATTTAATTTTCAAACTAAAAAGTCAATTTTTTGGAGAAAAGTTAAATTTGATCCCGGAAATATAAAAATTTTTATCGAAAAAATAAAAAATACCCAACTTTGAAAAAAAAAATTTTTAAACAAAAGATAAAAGAATTTTGAAAAAATTTGATTTTTCAACCAAAGAGATATTTTGATCTAAAATTATGAAGCTTCCCTTGGAATAGTTAAATTTTTAGTTATAAAAAATTAATTTTTAACAAAAAAAGGACTTTTCAAAAAAATGCTGAATCTTCAAAAAAAATCTTTTTTAAAAGGAAGAGGTTCAATCTTGAACGAATTTGCTAAGTTTACTTAATTTTGCAACAAAAAAGTTTTATTTATTAAGTTCGCATTTCAAAGTAAAAAGCAGCAACAAAAAAGATAAATGGGAAGTTTCTTAAAAACAGGAGAAAAAAGGAAATTCGTTTAAAAATTGCAAAAAAGGAGTGATATTTTGAAGACTATAATAGAATTTAAAACTTCACCAAAACGCCGTTTTTATATCCCCCGAGTTTATAATTCCTAGAATTGCTTGTCCACGCAGTTTCTCAGGGAAAAGGGCGAGAGACTGTTGCGTCTCTCGCCTCGGAAGGGCCGCAGTGCGCGAGTACTCAATCAAGTATATTGCGCAATATTGCGCATTCCAATTTGAACATATTAAGGCTTGATATTTAAAAAAATTAAAAACTTGAATGTGGATTCCTGGAATTAGAAATTGTCCAATTTCAAAACCTATTAATTAAAAAGTTTCAGTTTTGAATTTCAATTTCAAAAATTTCATTATGCTCAAAACAGAAATTTAGTTTACAAAAATTTCTGGGGATACAAGATAGAATATTTATTATCAAGGATTGAATTATGATCCGAGTAAAATATATTTTCTTGATCCATGGGAATGAGAAAATGGATAATTTAATTTTGAAAAGAAAAACGCTTGTATCGATCAGAAGTAATTTAATCGATGCGTGACTCAATTAATTTAATTAATTAACCAATCCAATGTGAATATAAAAACCAATCGAGTTGGTTTGAGGAAGCAACAAGAGAAATCTGCAAATTCTCTATATGACTCATTTACAAGGTACATTAACTTCGAACATTACACGCTTCTGGCATAATCCTTACATAATTCTGTCGCATTAAACTTCTGTTACACACCTCCGTGACTTCCCCAGCCACAAAACTGGTTTTATTCCAATAATTAATACCTACGAGCATCTACAATGTCGTTGTAATCAACTCTTTTTTTCAATTTTTTTTTTCCTTTTTAATTAAACAGTTGCATTTTTAATAAAAAAAAATGCAGTTTCTACCAAAGGAAATAAAGTTTCAATTAAAAAAAAAAATTTAATAAGAGGTGAATTTTTAATCAAAAACAATTTTTTAGCCATAAAGAAAAAAAACTCCTTTTTACAAAACAGTTTATAAAGATTTTTTTAATTGTTAAATTTTCAAATCAGAAGATTAATTTACTGCCCAAAAAACGAATTTGCAACAAAATACAAACATTTTTTACCGAATAGTTGATGTTTTAATAAAGAATAATTTTCTACTAAAAAATAATAGATTTCAGCATATAACATAAAGTTTCGACCAAATATTTTAATTTTTAAAGTAAAAAAGACCAATTTTTATTTAAATAAGGAAAAGTTATTTTTCTTTTACCAAAAATTAATTTTTAAACCGACAAAGAAAATTTTCTATAAGTTCTTAAAGTTTCACGAAGAAGATGGATTTTCTACCAAAAAGGGGAAGTTTCTAGATAATAAATGGCTTTTTAATCGAATAGTTGAATTTTTAACCAGAGACTAATTATCCATAAATTACAAAAATTTGCAACGTAATAGTTGAATTTTCAGACAAAAAATTTAAATTTTTGTTCAAAAAATGAAAAAGTCAAATTTTTATTACGAAAAAATTATTTTTCTACCAAAAACACGAGTTGCCAGAAGAAAAAACATATTTTTTAAACCAAATAGTTGAATTTTTAACTAACAAGATTGATTTTTTTTTAAAAAGACAAACAAACTTTCAACAAATCACGTAAAATTTACACCAAATAGTTTATTGTTTAGCCAAAAATCCAATATTTAAACATTTATTACAAAAAATTAATTTTTAACAACGAAGATAAGAATTTTCTACAAGAGTTGAATTTCTAAACAAAAAAAATTTTTAAGTCAAAAATAAAAAAACTTTCTTCCAAAATTTTAAATGTTAAAAAAAAATACGAATTTTAAACAAATTACATAAATTTTGTAACCAAGTAGTTTAATTTTAAAAATAAAAAAAAAATGTATCCATCATGTTGCATTTTCAAGCCAAAAATACGTTGGACTTCTTATTTCAAAAATTGAACTTGAAGTAAGAAGTTTAATTTTCTAACCAAAAATAATCAGGCTTCTATAAAAAAATACAAATTTTCAACAATTACACAAATTTTTAAACAAATGACAAAATTCGTTAAAAAACGAATTTTATACTAAACAGACGAAGTTTCTATAAAAAATTCGACAAATAGTTCAATTTTCTACAATAAATTGTTAAATTTTCCGGTCCACAAAACGAGATTTTATTAAAAAAGTTCATTCCAAACAAAAAGTTAATTTTTAACAAAAAGCGATTTTTAAAAAAATTTGTATGAAAAAATTAATTTTTCACAAATTAATTCAACTTTCAACAAAGTAATAGAATATTAGAATTTTCAACTAAAAAATATGAACATCAGCCCAAATGTATTATTGCAATTTTTATTTAGGGAAATGAATCTATAACCAAAAAGACGAATTTGAAACAGTTTACATAAATTTTCAACCAAATAGTTTAATATTATAGATAGGTAAAAAAGGAAAAATTAAGAAAAAAGAAATATTTAAATTTTGATCACAAAGTTAATTTACAAAAACAAACAAAAAAGACAAATTCTCTACAAAATAAATCAACTTTGAACCAAATATTTGAATTTTCAGCAAATCACATAAATTTTCAAAACAAACTTTTTTATCACAAAAAATTAATTTAAAAAAAATTTCTATAAAACAATCGAATTTTCTACCAAATAGTTTATTTTTTAGCCAAAAATGCAATATTTAAACTTTTATCACAAAAAATTAATTTTTAACAACAAAGATAAGAATTTTCTACAAGAGTTGCATTTCTAAACAAAAAAGATTATTAAGTCAAAAATAAAATAAAGTTCTACTAAAATTTTTAATTTTTAAACAAAAACACAAATTGGAAACAAATTACATAAATTTTCAACCAAGTAATTTAATTTTGTAAATAAAAAATAAGACATTTTATCCAAAATTTATTTTCAAGCCAAAAAGACGCGCTTTTTTCGATTAAAAAATTTCAACTAAATAGTTGGAATTTTTATTTAAAAAAATGAATTTGAAGTAAAAAGTTTAATTTTCTTAAAAAATACCAATTTTTTACAAGATAAATAAATTTTATTGATTAAACTTGCATGTTTAACCAAAAATAATCAGGTTTCTATAAAAAAGACAAATTTGCAACAAGTTACATAAATTTTCAAACAAACTATTTTATTGGAAATAAAATAATTTCCGTTAAAATAAACGAATTTTATTCTAAACATTTGAAGTTTCTATACAAAATTCGACAAATAGTTTAATTTTCTACAATAAATTGTTAAATTTTCCGGTCCACAAAACGAGTTTTCTTCAAAAAAGTTAATTTCAAACAAGAAATTAATTTTTAATTAAAACAATTACAAAGTAATTAAATTTTAACAAATCACATAAATTTTCAAAACAAACTTTTTCAATACAAAAAATTAATTTAAAAAAATGTTCTATAAAACCATCCAATTTTCTACCAAATAGTTTAATTTTTTACAATAAATTGTTGAATTTTCAACTCAAAAATATTAATTTTTAACAAAATAGTATATTTTCAACAAAAAAAGACAATTTGAAACTAAATTTTCGATTTCAAATAAAAAGAGTAATTTTTAACCAAATTCATAAACTATAAAAACGATCAATATAAGCCAAAATGGATAAATTAAATTTTTAGTTAAGAAACTGAAATGTTATCAACAAAACAAAACGAATTTTTAACAAAATAGATAGATTTTTTTATTGATGGGTTCTGATAATTAAATTTTGCAATTATAAGGGAAAAATGATATACAAGGGATTTTCTTCAAAACAGGAAGAAAAAGAGAAATTCTTTCTAAAAAAGTGGAAATTAAAATTTTTTCAAGCATTTCTAAATTTTTTATTCACATTCTTCAACTGTATTTTCAAAAACTCATTTTAAAAAAAACTTGTACTGAAAAAAATAAATTTATGTAACTGAATCGCAAAAAATGAGGCATAACCAAACTCTCTCTTTTCTTTTTTTTTAATAGTCTTTTCTAAAAAGAATTCAATTTCACCGAAAGAATATTGGATTTTCTTATTAGGCTTTTCAGTTGGAAATGAAGAGGAAAACGATAAAAATGAATGCTTGACTTGTTAAATAAAATAACTAATTAAAATTTTTACAAGTGTTTAAAAAAAATTCTATGTGTTTGAAATTTTATGTGTACTGATAGTGTGAATAAGTGAAGTTTTATCTTGAATTTTTCTTCAAGTGTAAAACGACTTTTTTATCTCATAAAATACAGTGTAGGAGACTAGACATATTAAGTATTTGACATTATCGCAAAATGAGTTGCATAATGCAAAAGCAGGTACTTCTTGTCAGTGTTGCATGCAAACGAGGTGTCATAATGTAACGTCATCACGTGCGTTTTTCGTGATAAGAAAAAACAAGTCAGCATTACAATTTCCATTTTGAGCAGACGTGCAATCAATTTTCTGATTAAAATTATCACCACGTGAGGTTTTCTTTTATTAACAACCGATACTAATCTAACAAGATCAACATTTTTTCCGCACCTGATCGAAGACTTTGTATTTACCTTGAACTAATTTTTTCTTCTGGCAGTATATCATTTGCTAGTTTATTTAGTTTTTTACATACAATTCAAACCGTGAACAGAAGCTTATACATTTTCCGGCAATATATCTTCGGATAATACATCCTTAAAATAAGGAAGTTAAAATTGAAGTTGAAGTTAAAATTTTCTGGTAGAAAAGTAAAAAAAATTAACAATTAAGTACAAGTTTAAACTTTGCATCAAGATTTATATTTACTTTGATGGCTAATAACACTTTTAATTTTACGTGAACTATTGTAAAAAATTAAAAGTGTTGACAAAAAATACATATCACAAAATTATTTTTTGTTTTGTTTTTATTATAATGAATCACAGATTAAACATCAATTTCATTTATACAACATTTTTCTTACATCTATATCTACATCTATCAAACGTTATTTTAAATCCGAGATGTTATTTCTTTATAAAATAATTTTATGTAAATTAATTCAGACAGGGAAATGAATTTTAATTAAGAAAAAAAATCTCATTTAGAAGTGTGTATAAGTTTATTTTTTGAGATAATAATTTTTAGTAACATAGCCATCACTTTTGCAATTATAATAATAGAAAATATAATAAAAATAACATAAAACTTAATAAAAATCCATAATTCTAAGGTTTTCAGAAAATAACCAAATATTCTTGAGGTTGCTAATTTTTTTTTTGTGTTTAAGAATATGTAAAAAGATTTTTAAAGAATGTGGATTTATAAATAAAAAGTAAATAATTATTAATTTTGACAAAATTCGAGAAATCGTAAGATATACGATCAAAAACTTTAGAAGTTTAATACCATTTTTAAAGGTTCAGAAATAATAAAAGTGCCTTAATAAAATTCCGAGAATAACTAAAGATGATTTTTTGTTTCAAAAATTAATTAAAAAATATTATTTAAGAAGATTGTAAAAAATTTTCAAAAAAGAATCTGGAAAATTTATTCAGATAATATAAAAATTTTTATTAGATAAGATGTCAAAACAAATTTTCATTTACAACATTATCTTTCTAGCTTAAAGTTGATTAAAATTATATAATTTAAAAAATTTATGTATTGTATTATGAAAATTCATCACTTTGTTTGAAAATTTAACTAATTTGTTGAAAAATCATTGTCAAGTCGGAAAATTATTTTTTTTTTGTTAAAAATTTTATCTTTTCATTGTTTGTTGATAATTAAAATTTTTATTTAAAAATTTAATAATTTTGTAAAAATGTAATTATCATGGTAATTTTTTATTCTAATAAAAAAATGAACTTTTGTGAATTGATAATGTAACTGTATTTCAATAGTTACTAAATATTGATATTCATAAATGGATAACAATTGATAAAAATTCTGTGATAAAAGTAATCCTTTTTTATTTTGAATTTAATTATTTCGTTAAAAATTAATTTTTGGCTGAAACTTCTCTTTTTTTATTAAAAATTTAATCTATCCATTTTTTGTTGATAGTTACAATATTTCTTTAAAAATATAATAATTTGGTGCAAAATGTAACCACCATGGTGATTTTTTTTCTGTAATCGAAAAATTAACTTTTTTGAATTGCAAATGGAATTATATTTTAATAGTTACTGAATATTGTTATTATTTAATTGATAACAATGGATAAAAATTCTGTAATAAAACTAGTCCTTTTTTATATTAAACTTAATTATTTCGTTAAAAATTAATTTTTTAGGTAAAAATGTATTTTAAAACAATTTTTAAAAGTTTAGAAATAATAAAAGTCTTTTAATAAATTCCTAGGATACCTGAAAATGATTTTTTTGTTTCTAAAATTAATCAAAAAATATTATTTAACAAGATTGTCAAAAAAAAAAAAAAAATCTGGAAAATTTATCCAAATAATTATCAAAATTTTTATTAGATTTCTGGAGAATTCTTGAATGATTTTTGGAAAAAATAGAGAGAATATTTATAAAAATGGCAAAACAAATTTTGATTTACAAAATTATCTTTCTAGCTAAATTTCATTAAAATTATATAATTTAAAACATTTATGTATAGTATTAGTTGAAAATTATTCATTTTGTTTGAAAATTTAACTAATTTGTTGAAAATTCATTGTTTTGTCTGAAAATTCTTTTTTTTATTGAAAATTTAATCTTTCCATTGTTTGTTTATAATTACAATTTTTTTTTTAATTTAATAATTTGGTGAAAAATGTAACTACCTGGTGATTTTTTTTCTGTAATCGAAAAATTAACTTTTTTGAATTGCAAATGGAATTATATTTCAATAGTTACTGAATATTGATATTTTTAAATTGATAACAAATGATAAAAATTCTGTGATAAAAGTAGTCCTTTTTTATTTCGAATTTAATTATTTCGTTAAAAATTATTTTTTTTTGGCTGAAAATGTAGTTTAAAACCATTTTTAAAGGTTTAGAAACAATACATCTTTTAATAAAATTCCTAGAATAACTAAAGATGATTTTTTTTAAATTAATTTAAAAGTATTAGTTAACAAGATTGTAGAAAATTTTCAAAAAAGAATCTTGAAAATTTATCCATATAATATTAAAATTTTCATTAGATTTCTGGAGCATTCTTTAATGATTTAAAAAAAAAATTAAGAGAATATTTGTAAAAATGTCAGAACAAATTTTGATTTACAAAATTATCTTTCTAGCTTAAATTTGATTAAAATTATATAATTTAAAAAATTTATATATAGTACTAGTTGAAAATTCATTATTTTGTTTGAAAATTCAACTAATTCATTAAAAATTCATTGTTTGTGTGAAAATTCTTTTTTTTATTGAAAATTAAATCTTTCCATTGTTTGCTGATAATTAAAATTTTTGTTTAAAAATTTAATAATTTTTTAATATACTTAATAAGCGAAAATTTAACTTTTTCGAATTTCAAATGTAACTATATTTTAATAATTACTAATTTTTCATATTTTTAAATTGATAGCAATCCAGAAAAATTCTGCGATAAAAGTAGTCCTTTTTTAATTGGAATTTAATTATTTCGTTGAAAATTTACTTTTTGGCTTAAAATTTAGTTTTTTTGTTGTTAAAAATTCATATTTTTAGGTTAAAATTCCCACTTTTTACTTGAAAATTAAACAATTGAGTTCAAATTTTTTCTTACTTGACTGAAACTTCTTTATTGTTAGAAAATGACTAATTTTGCTTTTAAAATTTACCTCTTATTATTTTCAAACTTTTTCTTTTTAAATCATATTTCTGCTCAAAAATTCAACTATTTTTCTGAAAATTAGTTTTTTTTTTTTTAAATTGAGAATTCATTTTTGAACTGAAAATTTATCTAATCTATTTTTGGTTAAAAATTGATCTTCTACCGTTTAATCTAACTATTTTTCTGACAATTAATTTTTTTGCAACAATATTCCATTTTTGGTTAAATATTAATATTTTTTATTTCATAAAACGTGTATTCTGTATAAAAATTTTTGTTTTGGGTTAAAATTTTAAGATTATTTGAGGAAATCTTCCATAGTAGTTAGGAATTCAACTATTTTTTTGAAAATTCACTTTTTTGTTGTTAAAAATTCATATTGTTGGTTAAACATTTTTGTCGTTGTTGTTGTAGTAAAAGAACTTTTTAAACTACAAATTTAACCGTTCCATTTTAGCCTGAAAATTTATCTGTTTAAGTTGAAAATTCCACTAGTTGGTTCAAAATTTATCATTTTTCTCATTGGTCGCAGATTTATAATTTTTTTTGAAAATATATAGAGCATTTCAAATTTTCATTATATAAAAAACAATTTATTCCCCTATATTCTGTTGAATACTGATTTAATTACTTGAATTTTTACTAATTCAGATTTACAGAATAATATATATGTTATCAGATAATTCTTTTTAAATAATTGAATAATTAATTATAAACTTCATGGTACCCGTGTGGTAATCTAAAAAAGGACAGAAGCGACGTTTAAAAAAAAAACACATCCAGTCTCGCTTCCTGCGTCGGGAATCGAACCCGCGCCAGCGTTATCAAGACTGCAGTGTTCGCACATAAGACAATCACGATACCATCCGAGCCACGGTGACTCCCTATCAGATAAAAATGGTTACCGCCTAATTAGCAGAAAAAAGGGATAAATAAATTTAAACAAAAAAAGAAAGAAAGCAATTTATTAGTACGTCATATTTCTCCACTCGCCGGGGAAAATTTCCTTAATGAAAACTATTGTTCAGGAAGAAAACAAATTGCAACCGGATTTCGCGTGGCAATTACGTGAAAATTTAACGATCTCATACACATATATAGAGTGTAGATCTATCTATAATTTATATAAGTATATAAGACCAGCAGCTGCTGACAGTTGGTTGGTTGTAATGTTGCCTTATTATTGCTATTGTCGTTATGCGCATCGCCGACTAGTGCTAACAAAGTGATCTTGAACGATTCACTGGGAAGATGTTGAATTAATGAGGATAATTAATTGATCCGCGGCGCAGGCACGTAACCTAATTAAACCGTCAGATTTCATGAAAACGCACTTTGCGCGAGTGCATTTAACGTTAATTACGTAGTACGCAGATACGAATCTGCTGACTCGCTACACTCTATGTCGGCAATAAGTCTTCCCTTCGGTATCTTAAATTGGATCCGTAAATAATACGTAGACGCGTTCTGGAATCTACATGCGGGAACTTGTACAGCTCATCACATTAATTCTTGTCCCCTTAGCATGAAAAAAAAATCACATGCGCTGCGCGCGCCGCACGCTAGAGTGAGCGCGTCTAGTATCTTGGCTCTCGCGCTTCACGCATCGACAACTCTAATTAGCTGATTGTGAATTCTCTTTCGTTAAAACTCCTTGGGCTTTAACGAATATATTCTCGTAACTCGAGCCAACTTTTCTCGATTAGGTTCAACTCTATTTAAACCAAAAATATGTATCCATCAAAAAATAATTTGTTACCTTGTATTGTTTTTCAAAAAATTGAATTTTTTTAAAGTTTTTTTTTATGATTTAAACAAAAAGTACGCGTCCTCTCAATGAATTATTGATGTCAAGTTTACCAATACCCTTAACATTTAATAGACCTTTGGGGGAGGAGAGTTGGGTTAAAACTTACCTTTTCTTATTAATTAGTAAATTTCAATTTTCAAGCACGCCGTTGCGAATTTTTAAACAAAAAATATAAGCGATAAAAATATAACCAAAAAAAATTTTAACCAAAGAAATATTTTCAGTTTAAATTAAGAACAGTTAAATTAAAACAAAAAATTAGGAATTTTGACAAAATACTTTTAATTTTTAATTAATTTTAATTTTCAAAAATTTAATTTTAAATTTTAATAATTTTCTAAACAGAAAAGAAGAAAATTAAAACGAGTAGTTAACTTTTTAAACTAAAAATACTTATTGAGACCCAAAAATTAAACAATTAAATTTTTATAGAAAAAATTAATGTTAAATTAAAAAAAAGCACGAATTGAAACTACAAAATATTTTAATTTTTCGCCAATTTATTAAATGTTCGAGGCAATAAGACGAATTTTCAACCAGAAAATATGAAATTTCAACAAAAACTTCATTTTCAACGAAATAGTTAGATTTTTATATTAAAAAAACTAAAAACGGGAAACTTTAAGAAAGTATTTAAATTTTCTATGCCAAAAAGAAAAAGTTTTTGCAGTGAAATTATAAATCTTTAACCATAAAATTTGATTTTCTATTTTACAAACTTGAAATTTTAACAAAATGCATAAATTTTTAACCAAATAGTTAAATTTTCCACCAGCAAAAATAATTGTACATTAAAAAAGACCATTTCGAAACTAAATAGTGGAATTTTTAGTCTTAAAAATATCGGTTTTGAACCAAAAATTAAATAAATAATTTTTCATCGAATAACAATAATTTTCAATTTAGAACAGCAAATTTGTTACAATATACAGTTACATTTTTTACAAATTGTTAAATTTTGAAGCCAAAGTGATGTATTTTATGCAAAACAGTCGAATTTTTAATACAAAGACATAATTTAAAAAAAAAATGTGTAACAAAAAAGTTCATTTTCAATCAAATACTTAAATTTAAACTTTAAAAAATTAATTACATAATACATAATACATAATTTTTTTTACCAAAAAGTTGAATTACTTTTAAAGAAAAATAAAATAAAAATTTAAATATAATTGTCAACTAAGTAGTTGAATTTTTACTAAACTGTTAAATTTCCAAGTGAAAATGGTTAATTTCATGAAAAACAGTTGTATTTTCAACCCTAAAATATCCATTTTTATGAAAAAAGTTAATTTTTAATTAATTAAGTTAATTTTCAACTCAAATTATGATTTTTCAACCAAAGAAATAAATTTTTAATAAAGTAGTTTAAGTTTCAACCAAGAAGTTGAATTTTCAACGTAAAAAAAAGATGAATTTTTAACAAAAATTGTTCCCCATGTGAAACAGCATTAACATCGTCAATCCCCCCCCCCACCAAAAAAAAGCCTCAAAATATCAGGTTTTTTATGAATGTGAAGACTACAATGGAAAAATAATTGGAATTTATCACCTTATAATATTCAATTGGAAAAGCTCTTTTAAATTACTAAAAGAAACCCCCCACTACCCTTTTTTCGAATTAATTCATTAAATAAAATTCACAATCCCCCTCCGAGAAATTGTCTGAATCCGCCCTTGCTTGTAAACCCCTTTTTTTTAACTATACAGTTAAAAGCTGGATTTTCCATTTTGTTGCAGTTTTCTAGGAACCGAAAATCGACTCTAATAATAACCCTCATTTTTTCTGTGCAGAAAAATGTTAGAATTCACAAATATTGAATATTTTTTTTTAAAAGATCATTCTAAATCGAAAATTTCGTGGCACAGACATATTTCAATAAAACAATTACGAAAATAAAGTGAAACCCTTGAATAGCCCTCCCTTCTATAGCCCTTCCGAGAATCGACGCCGTGCCGCATGTAGGTCTAACAGGGGCTGCGCTATAGTAGAGTTTCACTGTTTTTTCCACTTTTAGCTCTTTTATTGTACAATACATGAGCTAAAAATTACTATTTCTAAATTACAAAGTACGTACTTTGTTTTCATTTGTGCCTTCCTAAGCTAAAATTGATTGATATTATCAGAGGAATGGTCTTAAAATAATTCAATTTTTCTATAATGGCTAGGATTTTGAAAAATCTAATTTACTCAATTGCTACCTCCAGCTGTCGATATGCGCTATGCTATTAGAGACTATAAATAGGGCGGTTATAATACACTCACAAGGGCATAATTTCTTCGGGTGCCTATACATCGCCAGAAGCGTAATTGACTTTTGCTCTAATTCTTTTACGTGTTTGTATGAATATTTTATAACTGTATGCAAAGAATAAGTGCGTATAGGGAGAAAATTTGCGTTTTTTTTACCCTACACCATAGGGCATAGTTTTCCAGATAGGGTACTAAAAAATTATTATTACATGGCGATGAAAATGTCGACGGTGAAGGACGTGTGATGATGATTATATACACACACACACACACACACACATATATATATATATATTTATATTTATATTAAATAGAAATAAACGATAGTCCATTTATGAGTTTGAAACACTTACCGATAAATTCCGAACACATAATTATGGAAATTGTTCATTACTGTCTTTTTTTTTTATTTTATGATTAACAAATTTGTCGAATTATTTTTTGAAAATTGTTATTTGTTGTTTGGAAAAATTTCATAAAAGTTAGTCAAAACCGAATTTATTTCAAGTTGCGTAAGTAGTCCAATCACTGATTTTGATTTAGTAAAATATAAGAGGAGAGCTTTATATTATGATTTTGGGAAGCTCTTCGCCTAGGCTGATTGCTAGAGATATTGATCAGAGAACTGGATACAACTTTTATTATTAGGTTTAAAATTTAATTTTTTTGTTTAAAATTCAAGAAGTTACTTAAAAAGTCATCTTTTGGTTCAAAATTCATATTTTCGTTCTGAAAATTTAACTGTTTTGTAGAAAATTTGCATTTTTGACTTGAAAATTAAACAATGACGTCAATATTTTTTCTTTTTTGACTCAAAAATCTTTCTTGTTTAAAAATTCATTACATTTGTTACAAATTCATCTTTTTTTATTGAAGGTTCAATTAACGAAAAATTTAAATATTCTAATTATTGTTAAAAATTGATTTTATTATTTGGAAATACGTATTTTTTATAAAAAAATCAAACTTCCTAGTAAAAAATGCACTATTTTTTTGTTGAAAATTTATCTATTTTAGTTGAAGATTGCTCATGTCATAAAAAAATGTTTCACTTTTGTTGGAATTATATCCATTTTGTTGGAAAATTCATTTTTTTGTCATTGAATATTCTTTTTCTAACTGCAAAGTTAACAATATTATTTTTGGTTAACAATTCAAATTTTTATAGTTACAAATTTAAATTTTAAGTGCAAAATCTACTTGTTTTTCTAAAAAAAAAATTTTTCTTAATTTAAAATGAACTTTGTTAACTAAAAATGTATTCTAAAGAAAATTCGTCGCTTTGGCTTCAAAATTTAACAATTTTCCAAAAAAAGTCAACCTTTTTAGTTTTTAAACTCAAACATTTGGCTGACATTAACTTTTCTGTTGAAAATTTATATTTTTAGGATGGTTTGAAAAATGGCCTCTTTGGTTTAAAAATTACACTATTTTGGTGACAATACACTTTTTTCTTGAAAATTCATAACTTAAGTTTAAATTGTACGTTTTTAGTTAAAAATTAAAATATTTAAATGAAAATTAAATCAAAATTATGTCAAATTAAAATTATCTTACAAAATAGTAAAATCAGTTAAATTGTATTCAATATAATTTCTACAAAAAAAAATATATATTTCTGCCACAGCGACGAATTTTCAACAAAATAGTTACATTTTCGTCCAAAAAAGATAAAGTCTCAATGAAAAATGTATAGTTGTTCATATTTTAGCTACAAATTTTTTTATTTTAAGTCAAAAAGAATCGAATTAATCTTTAAAAAAATTGAAATCAGAAAAGTTTCTGTTTCTTTTTTCGACAGTTTTAGAAGTCTTTCGAAAACTTTTGACATATTCTTTAAAATTAATTTTTTAAAATAAAATGAAATGAATCTTCAAAAATTTAAATTTTGTTACATTCTTTTTTTTAAATCTGTCCAAGTGTTGAATTATTTTTGTATCTTTTTAAATCCTCTAAGTTGCCTCGTAATCGTATTTGCATTTTTTCTAAACTTCTACATTTTAAATTTTTTGAAGTATTTTTCAACTTTCTCTTGAAATTTATTTTTAATATGAAAAATAATTAAAAATTTTCCAAAGAATCTTAAGTTTAATTTTTTGTTTTCTTAAAACCTTTCAAGATTCTTAAAAATCTTCTTTTATCTCGGAATCTTCAAATGTGTACATTTTCTTCACATATTATTTAAATATTCTCAAAATTAAAAATATTTTCGAATTCCATCAAAACGTCTAAGATTTCTAACCATCTTCTAAACTAATTTAGTTTCAATGTTTTAAATTAAAATCTAAATTATTTCAATCATAAGTTTTTATCCTTTTATCATAAGAATGTATAGTAGATATCTTTATACCAATTTTTTTCAGATACGATAAAAAAACTGAAAATTGCACAACTAAAAACAAATGCATTAAGTTTTAATTAATAACTGATAGTTAGTCCAAATATCAAAGAATTGATATGATTTTATTTAAAATTGTAGAATTGTTTTTTGCTACTTTTTCACACAGTATTTGCGATGAGAAGTAACGAAATTGAGTGGGACCTTCCTATAAATGACATATTAATTTTCCAGAAACAAAATTTTAAAAGCTTCTACTTTTTATCTTATTAAAAGAAGCAATGCAATTGTTCTAGAATGTTAGCGATATGGTTTTACTGAAATAATAAACAATGACAGTAAAGTTTTGATTAAAAGTTGCAAACGACTGGCCGGAAGTGTCGGCAATGTTCC
>JAAAKG020159977.1:0-29498 GCA_010014905.2 Druon quercuslanigerum | reverse complement strand
GAATTTGTTTTCTCATTGGTTGATTCAAAAATTCAAAATATTGCTTCGATTTTATTGTTGTATCACTTGAAATTAAATTAAAAATGGTTGAATCAAAACAAAAAAAGAAAGTGAAAGTGATAAAAAACGTATCGAAGTTGATGATCAAAATTTTAAATTAAAAAAAAAAAAAATTTTTTTCAATTTTAATTGTAAAGTTATATAACTTTTTTATCTGCATTAAAAAATAGCTCTAGTTTAAGAATTTAATCAGTTTCGAACTAAAAGTGAAGATCAAAAACAATATTTGTGGAAAATTATGCAGCGAGATCGCAAATTATTTCCGTCTAGCAATAAACAAAATTATATGAATTTTACAAGTCAAAAGTAAGAATTAAATCAAAAACAAAGTCAATGCATACGTTAAGAAAGTGAATAAACGAAATATAAAAACTAAATAAAAAAAAATATCTTTCTGTAATTTGCATTTTCATTTTTTTCCTCTTTTTCTACGCACTATAACTTTTTTTCCATTGAGTTTACGGGAAAATTTTAAAAGCAAATTTTTGTACAGAATTTAATTTCCTGTAAGAATATCTAAACAAACATTTTAAAAAAGATTTCACTTATAATTATTTTAAAAATAAGAAAATAAAAATTTTTTCAATGTATTTTTGAGATATTCATTAAACATTCATTAAAAAAAAAAGGTTTTTCTTATCTGACACAGTCTAATATATAAGGAGGGAATTTCTATTTATTATTTTGCTTATCTAACTTGTTTATTTAAAATTATTGTTAATTTAATATGCCTTGAAATGATTAATAATAGAATCCGGGAGCGTTATAGGGTTTTTGGGTCAAGCACCTCTGACGCTAATAAGGTAAGAGCTATCTCATAGTGGCCCAGGTACCATTAAAAAAAAGTCCGAGAACAATCACTTTTGTGTGAAATCAAAATTAGTCGCAAAAAGATTTTTAATTAGCTAAAATGGTCTTGCTGAATAAGTGTCTTTTTAAATTCGACAATATCTATAGAACCGTTCTTATTGGACGAAATTATTTCAGATTTCAATATTGCTTTATATTATTAAATTTCAAGTGAAATGGAAAATTGTATTTGATTATTAGTGTACGCCAGAATCTACCTAAATTATATAAAAGTTGAAAAGTCGTTTCATTTTCCACATGGAATTAAATTCCATTAATATTGTTATTTCATATATTTTTTGAATAGATATATACGTTTATTATATTTTTTAATGAATAATCAAGTAAAACATTCTATAGTAATTTTAATCAGTATAATTATTCGGGTGGGGCAAATAAAACAATTAATTAATTAATTGGTAATCGCATTAAAATGTTTCTTTGTGGAATTATGAACAAATTTAAACAAAAATTAATTTCTCACTATTAGGCAAGTCGATTGAAAATGTTGAAATTATTCAATTTTTAAACGTAGTGAGCATGGATATTTTTTTTAATTTTTATTTTGGGCTAAATTTATGCAAGGCAATAACTTCAGATTGAAAAAAAACCAAAACAGCATTTTTTTAAATTAAAATATAATATTTAATATTTTTAAAATATTTTTTGCTCCCCCTAATAATTACTTGAAAAGAAAGTATATTTCTATACAATCATATTTCTACTTTATTTTTATAGACAAACAATTTTCTATGAAAATATAGCGTCGCTGGATTTTTATTTTACAGCATTGAAAATATAAGCAACTTAAAAATGCATTATCTAAGAAATTGTTAAATATTAAGTGAATTTTAAATTTTTGAAGCAATAATTTATAATTTTGAATTGAAAACGCTCTAAATGAAATAATTTTAGATTAGGTAAAATTTTGAAAAAGGACAATTTTTCAATTAAATCAAAAGAAATTTTACTTGTATTATTTCGAAATTAAAGCCTTTAATATTGAATAATTTCGAAAATAGGACAATTTTAATAACCAATAATTTAAAACTTTTTAGTATTGATACTTTTTAATTTTTAAATAATTAAAATTTAAAATTGTAAAC
Source organism: Druon quercuslanigerum (assembly GCA_010014905.2). Classification (NCBI taxonomy): domain Eukaryota; kingdom Metazoa; phylum Arthropoda; class Insecta; order Hymenoptera; family Cynipidae; genus Druon; species Druon quercuslanigerum. Next base: position 27,483 of record JAAAKG020159977.1, on the reverse strand, counting down.
TAAATTAAATCTGAAATTGATTTGAAAAAATTTTCAAAAATCAAAAATTAAATTCACCATCATTGCCACTGTTCAAAATGAAAACATTTTCATTTATAAGTTTTTAAAATTCAAATTATTACTTTCACATAACTTTTGAAATTAAGTCATGATAAATCCAACATATATTACAAAATATTATATAATATTACAAAAATTTGTGATATTAAGACTTTTTTGTACACGAAACCTTTAAAATTTCAATTATTTTAAGTAAATTTAAATCTTTTAAAAATTAAAAGACTTTAAATTGTTGAATTGTTGAATTGTTTATCCTTTAAAAATTCAAATATTCTGATTTTATTTGCAATATTGAAATACTGATTTCAATTCATTTATTTTAAACATTTCCATTTAGAATTGTAATTTAATTTTTTTTAATCTTTAACTAAAAATCAGACAATTTTAAGATATTACATTGAATATTAGAAATTAATAGAAAAAGAATACAAAGGAAGATTTTTATGATTCCAACTTGTGTAATTGCATATTTATAAATCTTTCAATATGATTTAAAAATGTTTAATTCGGAATCCATTAAATTGGAATTTTTTAAAAGTATTTCAGAAGATTTGAACATTTGTGTGGTATTTTCAAAGATTTCAAAGCATTTTCAAAAGATGTAAAAAATTAGATTAGATTTCGAAGGATTTTAAATATTTTAGGGTATTTCATAATATTGCAAGAAATTTTTAATTGATTTCAATCATTTGAATGTATGCTGAAGGATTGTAAAGATTTTATAGTATATTTAGAATTCAAAGAAATTTTAAATTGCGTTCAAAAATTTTAATTTAATTTGAATTCAAAGAATTTTAAATATTTCAGGGTATTTTAAAGAATTCCCATGAATTTTTGATTCGTTTAAATAATTTTAAAACATTTAAAAAGATTTTAAAATTTTTAGGGTATTTTTAAAATTCCAAAAAATTTTCCATTGATTTCAATAATTTAGAAATATATGAAAGATTTTTTTAACATTTTAGGGGATTTTAGAAATTTTCAAAGAATTTTCAAATGGTATAAAAAATCAAAAACGATTTTGAAGAATTTGAAATATTTAGGGATACCTTCAAATATTCCAAAATTAAAAAAAATAAATTTCAATAATTTGTCATTATTGCCAAGGATTTAAAAGGTTTTATCTTATTTTCAATATTTTAAAGAATTTTCAATTGATTTCGATAATTTTAAGAAATATCAAGGAATTAAAAATATTTTAGGGGATTGTTAAATATCTCAAATACTTCGAAATCGTTTGCGACTTTTTAAGTCTTTTGAAAATTCTTTAAAATTTTCCTAAACACCCTAAAATGTTGAAAAATCTTTGATATATTTTCAATATTGACATCAATGAAAAATTCTATGAAATTTTAAAAATACCCTAAAATTTAACAAAAAGTTTTAAATGGTTTAAAATTATTTGAATGATTCCAAAATTTCTGGAAATTCTTTAAAATACCCTGAAATATTTAAAATTCTTTAAATTCAAATTAAATTTAATTAAAATTTTTGAGCGCAATTGAAAGTCCCTTGGAATTCTCAAAAAATTTTAATATTTAAATTTAAGTATTCAAAAATATTTCAAGATATTTTGAATGAAATCAAAGCATTTCCTAAAGATTTTAGAATATTTTTAATGATTTCAAATAATTTTTAATTATTGACAAGAATTTAAAGGAATTTGAAAGAATTTTAAATATTTTTTTGTATCATTAAATAAAGATTCCAAAGCATTTTCAAAGGATGGATTTTGGATGATTTAAAAATTGTATGGTATTTTAAAAGATTGTAGAGATTTTTTTATGGATTTAAATAATTTAAAAAGGCATCAAAGAATATTAAATATTTCCAGTTATATTTAAGGTTACAAGTTAATTTCAATTGATTTAATTAACTTGAAAGTATTTGAACAGAAAATTTTATATTTTATGGTATTTTAAAACATTCCAAAGCATTTTAAAATAATATCAAAGAACTTTTAGGTATGTTGGGGTATTTTCAAAAGCTCCAACAAATTTCAAGAAATTTAAACCTAATTTAAAGCATTTTAAATATTTTATGGAGGCATTTCAGATGTTTTCAAATATTTTAAAATATTTCAAGGTTTACTAAAGATATTGAAGAAATCTAAAAATTTTAAAGAAATCTAAAGTTTATGAAATATTTTAAAAGGTTCGAAGGAATTTTTAATTATTTCAGTAATTTGGAGAAATTATAAAGTTTTTAAATATTTTGGGGGTTTTAAATAAGGATTTCAAAGCATTTTTAAACCATATGAAAAATTGCAATGGAGTTTGAAAAATTTGAATGAGTTTAGGGTATTTTAAAAAATTCTAAAAAAATTCTATATTAACTTAAATCATTTTAAATTAGTCGTAAAGATTTTAAAGATTTTAAATTGCTTTGAAAATTTCAAGGAATTATAAAAAAATTAAAATAAAAATATTTTATGGTATTTTAAAACATTCCAAAGCATTTTAAAATAATATCAAAGAACTTTTAGGTATGTTGGGGTATTTTCAAAAGCTCCACCAAATTTCAAGAAATTTAGACCTAATTTAAAGCATTTTAAATATTTTATGGAGGCATATCGTACGCTTTCAAATATTTTGAAATATTTCAAGTTTTACTAAATATTTTGAAGAAATCTAAAAATTTTAAAGAGATCTAAAGTTTATAAAATATTTTAAAAGTTTCGAAGGAATTTTCAATTATTTCAGTAATTTTTCAGTATTAGCATTTTTAAACCATATTAAAAATTGAAATAGAGTTTGAAAGATTTTAATTAGTTTAGGATATTTTAAAAAATTCTAAAAAAATTCTTTATTGCCTTAAATAATTTGAAATTAGTCGTAAAGATTTTAAAGATTCTAAGTTGCTTTTATAATTTCAAGAAATTTTAAAGAGTTTTAAAATTGAAATATTTTTGGGTGTTTTAAAGGATTCCAAACAATTTTCAAAATATTTAAGAAATTGCAATGGATTTTGAAAGATTCCAATAATTTAAAATTGTTCCAAAGGAATAATAAAATTTAAGGATATTTTAAAAATTTCAAAACATTTTCGTTCGTTGATTAAAAATAAAAAATTTAAATTATAGATTAGGTTTATTTTTCGGAATCTAATCATTTATTTTGAGAAACCATTAAAAATTGTTATATTCTTGAATTTATGTATTTCTATATACTTAATAGGTTTTATGTATTATTAGGAAACTATTGAAGTACACAAATACGATCAAATACTGTCAAAAACAATGGAACTACATTTTTTAGAGAGCAATAATGAATTGAAGGGAGTAAATCTAAAAAATAAGAAAAAGATTTGAATATTTGCACACAAAAAATAGTTTTTCATCAAAAAACTAAATAAAATATTACTCTAACCTTAATGTTTTTAAAAATCAAGTTTAAAATATGCCGCGTAATCTATAATCAGTTATGGGCATGCGCTAATTATTTTTTTCTGAGCATGCGCCTACGTCATCGCTGACGTCATCGAAAATTACATATGGCCGCATCTGGCCTCCTGCCAAAAGTTGGAGAAATTTGTTTCTCTGTGTAAAAATAAGACATTTTTCCACTATTAAATAGCAGTAGGATAAATATTCCATATCGTAAGTGTGCTTTACTAATTCATTTTTAGAAATCGTATGAAGAAATATAATTTTTATCTCATTTTTACTCCAGAATTTCTTTAAACAAGTGGAAAAGAAGTTTCGAGATTTCGCGCTCTTTCCCTGTTTTTTATTATCTTGACAATTAATTGCTCCGTTTTCCTCAATTTCGGTTCTTTTTAAAAGTTTCATTATCGGAATTGAAATAATTACTTGTATAGAAACAGAGTTTACTAATTTCGCCTCTGAACTCGGGAGTACGTTTTACAGGTTATGTTTTGTTTACGTTTTATAAATTTTGTCATGAAGGTTACGAAGATTATAAACTATTATTATGTGAGAAGGGCCTATAAATCGTTTAGGACCTTGAAGGTTTTTATTATCATTTCCTATGAAAATTTCGCCTTTATTTACTTTGAAAGTCAAGCTAGATCAATTTCATATAGATTCATATTTTTTTAATAATTATAATTTATCTTAAAACAGAGAATTTTCTATATGGAAAGGGAATTTTGTAAAAGAATTCTATGTAATTATAATTTATTAGAAAGAAATTTTTTTAAAAAATCCCTGTTTCAAGTCAGAATTTGTAAAGAAATATTGGAATTTGGTATATGTTATTTTCTGAAAGACTTACAATTATGAGTTTCGGCGGGAAAATAATAAGTGAATCTAAAAAAAAATCTATCAAATTTTTATTTTTATTTTTGACAAAGTGTAAATAAATTAACTTTTTTAAAAATTACCGAAAAAAGTATAATTTTGACTTGGAAACAAGAAACTTCGTGAAGAATGTTGTAAAATAATTGTAATTCTGTTTTATACGAAATTAATTTACAAAAACAATCCCTTTTCCAAGTCAGAATTCGCGAGTCACTGTAAATTTCTTGTTCCGAATCAGAATTTGTTTTAAATTAAACATGGAATTTCCATTAAGAAATATAATTGGGACTGGGAATTCCCGTAAAGAAATATTAACTAGAATTTAAGATAGGAAATTTCCTTAAAAAATTATCATTTTTATTTTCGAACAGGGAATTTTATTTTTTAGATGGGACAGAAAAAAAATCCTTCAAATTTAGAATTATAATTATTTTAGATAATTCTCTATTTCAAATCAAAATACAATTCTTATGATCAAAAATTAATGTTCAAAATCTTTGAACTCTTTTAAATTGACCGGGAAAAATTAACCAGTAACCAAAATAAAACCAGACATTTAAAATCATCCATCAAGAAGACACCCTGGACATGTTTTTGTAGATTTGATTAAACTTTATGATTTTTAAGTTGAAAAATATATCTATTGATAAAAATTGTTTCTTAAATCAAAATAAGATAGGAAAGTTTTGTTTTTACTTGATACATTTTAACTTTCTTCAAAGAAAATCAGTTTGTGAACAAATATAATTCTATTTCGGAACAGGTATTTTCGAAATGAATTTAACTGTAAAATTAATATTAAAATAATTCCCTCGCAGGTTTATAATTTGTATTTTAATCCAGGGAATTTCAGAAAATAATTATAATTCTGATTTACAAAACGTGAATTGAGGAAAACAAGTTCTTTTCCAAGTCAGAATTAGTCAGATTTTTTAAAGTCACTTTTTATAAATCATAAGAGAAAATCAGTTTGTAAATAAATTTAAGTCTAATTCGGAACAGGAATTTTCGAAATGAATGTAATTTTAACATAAATATTAAAATAATTTCCTCAAAAAATTATAATTTGCCTTTTGGGACAGGAATTTTGTATTTGAGCAGGTAATTTTGGAAAATAATTTTAATTCTGAAATTTAAAAAAAATTTGAGTAACAAAAGTAACTTTTTTAGTGGATACATTTCATCTTTTCTGAAGAAAATCATTTTATAACTAAATATAATTCTAATTCGAAACAGGAAGTTTCGAAATAAATTTAATTGTGGCATGAAAATTAAAATAATTCCCTCAAAGAATTATAATTTGTATTTTGGTACGAGAAATTATTTATTGGAACAGGTGATTTTAGAAAATAATTTAATTTATAAAAAGGGAATTTACAAAAACAATTTCTTTTGCAAGACAGAATTCGTCAGATTTTTAAATTTTGCTTTTTATAAATCAAAAAAGAAAGTCATTAAACAAAAGTGACTGTTTTACTTCATATATTTTAACATTCTTGAAGAAAATCAGTTTGTAAATAAATGTAATTCTAATTCCGAATATGAATTTTCGAAATGAATATGTAATTTTTGAAAATATTTGCAATTCTGAAATTTGACAAATCAAGAAACAAAAGTAGCTTTTTTTACTTGATACATCTTAACTTTCTTTAAGAATATAATTTTGCAAATAAATATAATTCTAATTCGAAACATTAATTTTCGAAATGAATTTAACTGTGACATAAATATTAAAATTATTACCTTACAGACTTATAATTTGTATTTTGGGACAGGAATTTTGTTTTTGAATCGGTAATTTTGGAAAATAATTATAATTCTGATTTACTAAAAGGTAATTAAAAAAAAATTCCTTTCCCAAGTCAGAATTCGTCAGATTTTTAAAGTTGCTTGTTCTAAATTAAAAAAGAAAATCAACAAAAAAAAATAACTTGTTTACTCAATAAATTTTAACTTTCATAAAGAAAATCATTTTGTGAATAAATGTAATTCTAATACGGAACATGAATTTTCGAAATGAATTGAATTGTGACATAAATTTAAAAATAATTCCTTTAAACAATTATAATTTGTACTTTGGGGCAGGTAATTTTGGAAAATAATTATAATTCTGATTTACTAAAAGGGAATTTACAAAAACAATTCCTTTTCCAAGTCAGAATTCGTCAGATTTTTGAAGTTACTTGTTATAAATCAAAAGAGAAAATCAACAAACAAAAGTAACTCTTTTACTTGATACATTTTAACTTTCTTGTTTAGAAATAAATTTAATTGTGACATAAGTATTAAAATAATTTCTTTAAACAACTATAATTTGTATTTTCGGACTGGTAAATTTGGAAAATAATTATTATTCTGATTTACTAAAAGGGAATTTACAAAAACGATTCCTTCTCCAAGTCAGAATTCGTCAGAGTTTTAAAATTTATTTGTTATAAATCAAAAGAGAAAATCAACAAACAAAAGGAACTTTTTTTACTTCATACATTTTAACTTTCTTGAAGAAAATCAGTTTGTAAATAAATGTAATTCTAATTCGAAATAGGAATTTTCGAAATGAATTTAATTGTGACATAAATTTTAAAATAATTTCTTTAAACAATTATAATTTGTATTTTCGGACTGGTAAATTTGGAAAATAATTATAATTCTGATTTACTAAAAGGGAATTTACAGAAACGATTCCTTCTCCAAGTCAGAATTCGTCAGATTTTTAAAATATATTTCTTATAAATCAAAAGAGAAAATCAACAAACAAAAGTAACTTTTTTTACTTGATACATTTTAACTTTCTTGAAAAAAATCAGTTTGTAAATAAATGTAATTCTAATTCGAAATAGGAATTTTCGAAATGAATTTAATTGTGAAAACAATATTAAAGTAATTCCATCAACGAATTTTCCAAGTTAGAATTGGTCAGATTTTTGTAAGTTACTGCGTATAAATCAAGAAACAAAAGTAACTTTTTTACTAGAAACATTTTACTTTATTTAAGAAAATCATTTTGTAAATAAATATAATTCTAATTCGAAACAGAAATTTAAGAAATAAATTTAATTGTGGCATGAAAATTAAGATAATTCCCTCAAAGAATTATAATTTGTATTTTGGTAGAGGGAATTTTGTATTAGAAGAGGTAATTTTGGAAAATAATTATAATTGTGATTTATAAAAAGGGAATTTAGAAAAACAATTCCTTTTGCAAGTCAGAATTGGTCAGATTGTTTAAAGTTTCTTCTTATAAATGAAAAAAAAGTCACGATCCTACGTTCTTCCTGAGATTAAAATTATTGATATTTTAAAAAATTCTAAAAAAATTCTATATTAACTTAAATAATTTTAAATTAGTCGTAAAGATTTTAAAGATTTTAAATTGCTTTTAAAATTTTAAGGAATTATAAAAAAAAAATTTAAATAAAAATATTTTTGGGTATTTTAAAAGATTCCAAACAATTTTCAAAAGATTTAAGAAATTGCAATGGATTTTGAAAGATTCCAATAATTTAAAATTGTTTCAAAGGAATAATAAAATTTAAGGATATTTTAAAAATTACAAAACATTTTCGTTCGTTGATTAAAAACTAAAAATTTAAATTATATATTAGGTTTATTTTTCGGAATTTAATCATTTATTTTGAGAAACCATTAAAAATTGGTATATTCTTGAATTTATCTATTTCTATATACTAAATACGTTTTATATATTTTTAATAAACAAATAAAGTACACAAATACGATAAAATACCGTCAAAAACAATGCAACTACATTTTTTTGAGCCCATTAATGAATTTAAGGAAGTAAATCTAAAAAAGAAAAATATTTAATGATTTGCCCACAAAAAATAGTTTTTCATACAAAAACTAAATAAAATATTACTCCAACTAGAAACATCTTACTTTATTTAAGAAAATCATTTTGTAAATAAATATAAGTCTAATTCGAAACAGAAATTTAAGATATAAATTTAATTGTGGCATGAAAATTAAAATAATTCCCTCAAAGAATTATAATTTGTATTTTGGTAAAGGGAATTTTGTATTAGAAGAGGTAATTTTGGAAAATAATTATAATTGTGATTTATAAAAAGGGAATTTAGAAAAACAATTTCTTTTGCAAGTCAGAATTGGTCAGATTTTTTTAAGTTTCTTCTTATAAATGAAAAAAAAGTCACGATCCTACGTTCTTCCTGAGATTAAAATTATTGATTTAGGAATTCTAAGAAAATTTGTTTAATCTTTAGATGCCGAGTGTGAAAGATGATTCGGAGCAAGAAGGAGAAGAAATGTCTCATGACAGCAATGACAGCCAGAGCTCAGCATCCTGCGACAGCAGTGCAGAACACACTGATAGCGATGATTCTTCCGAAATGGATGAAGATGAGTGCGAGAGGCGAAGAATAGATTGTATGGAAAACTTGCATGATCTTGAAACTCAGTTTTCTCTACTCAAAGAGCAGTACGTTAAAACATTTTACACATTTTTACACTTTATAGTTAAATACTTTTAAAAACATAGTTTAGAAATCAGGAAATTTTGCCTGGGAAGTTTTGTAAGAAGCACATTAAGTGAATTTCAAAGATAACCAGGAATAATCACACAGTTGCTTTTAGTCACTTTTTTTCTCAAATCATTTTTTAGTAACTTTTTTTATGAGAAATTCATTGGTTACTTTTATTTTAATAAAGAAATCCGTGGGTAAATCTTTATTGAATTCAATTCTATAACAATGTTTACATTATCTTGAATTTCTTTTGAAATCTTTTAGGGTATTTTAAAAGTTCATGAGGAGTTTTCAATTATTTTGAGCAATTTAATTTGACTTCAAAGGTTTTGAAATTTTTTAGTGATTTTTAAGTGGGAGACAACTGGATCCAAAATTCAAATCGAATTTCGAAGATTAGACTTGACTTTTGTCTCCATTTTTCTCCAACAAATCTGATGAAATCAAGCCGATTAAATTTACAGTTAGTAAAAATCCAATGTTACAATGTCCAAATATTCATGGAACATTCGATCAAAAAACTTTACACGTCTGTTCCAAAGCATTTTCAAAATATTTAAAAAATTGCAATGGATTTCGAAAGATTTTAAATATTTTTGTGCAAATTGAAAGGTAATTGAAAAGTATTCGAAAGGATTTAAAAAATAAGGGCTTTTTTAAAAATTTAAGAAATTTTAAAGAGCTTGAAAAAGTCTCAAAAGATTTCCAACAATTTGAAATATATTTAAGAATTTTGAAAGTTTCTAAGAAATTTTCAATTGATTTCCATTGTTTGAATATTTTTTGGTATTTTTAAGATTCCAAGAAAGTTTTAAGGACTCTGGATTTCAAATATCAGAAAGGCTGCTTGGCCGGGAAAAGGTCGGGAATTTTACTAATTTTTAGAAAGAAAAATCTGTCGAACTTTGATTTTAACCTTTTTTTAAATAACCAATTGAATTTTTATCATTTTCAATTATGAAGTCATTCAGTAAATTTAGTTTACATTGCGCAATTCGAAAATCTGTCGCTTACAAATTTTCTATTTTAGATTTTAATCTGTAGGCGTACATTTTTCTTTTAATGAATTTTAAAGCGCAGTTTTAAAGAGTTAATTTTTTTTAAATTATTTAAATGCAAATATAAATTATTATGATTTTTAAATATGAACTGTGAATTAAGGATTAACAAGAGAATAATAATTGATTGTGCAAGACGATTCGGAATCAATGCAAAATTAAACAATTTCCAGATTTAAACGTTAAAAATAAACTGATTCAGTTGAATAGTCTTAGTATTTAAAAAAATGTAAAAGCCCGATTGAAATAACCATAAATTATTTTTATTTTAAAATAACTTCAAAAGAACATATTCATAAGTAAAGGCTTTTATTCAATTTAAAATATTGTTTTAGTCAAAATTTTGATAATTTCAAATTTTTTAATTATGAATAATAGCAATTGCTTAATATTTAGAATTACTTGATTTTCTATGTAAAATCAGTAATTAAAAATCAGAAATTCAAAACTAAACAAAAATATAAACGTTAAATTTAAATTGATATATTTGGAAAAATTTAATTTACAAGTGAAATTGTTGAAAAGATTCCAAATTAATTAAATATTTAAAATTATTTCAAATAATTTAAATTAAGTGTCTACGTATACAGACAAAATGCGACTATTCGTATAGAAATTTCGGTGCAAATATCCAACGTCCCACTTTAAAACAAAATAAAGATTTTTGCAGATATCGCAGAACAGATTTAGAAGCTTTTTAAGAATTATGAACGGTTCAAAAATAATAAAAAACATTTTCTTAAGATTCCTAGGAACATTAAAAATGACTTTTTAGTTTAAAAAATTAATTTTAAGAGAACATTTAAAAAGAATTCCGAAATTTCTAAAAAAGAATCTGAAAGATTTTAAGGTTTATAGCAAAAATAAAATCGTTCAATTTTTAATGTTTCTACCTTAAAATTGCTTGAAATGATTTGTATTCCAGATCATCCACATTTCAAAACATTTTAAAGATTTTAAACGAATTCAAATTTTTTTAGAAGATTTCAAGAGGTTTCAAAGATTTTACAAAGATTTAAAACATTTCAAAAAGATTTTTAAACTTTCAGAAGATTTCAAGGTTTTTAAAGATTTTACAACGGACATAGTAAATCAGGTTTCTAAGATTTCAGAATATTTAAAAGATTTACAATGATTTCAAATTGTTTTAGAAGATTTCAAACGATTTCGCCCAAATTGTAAAGATATCTTAAAAGAATACAAGAATTCCAAAGATTTGAAAACATTTCAAAGATTTTAAAAAATTGCAAAATTTTAGAATATTTGAATAGTTTTAACAGAGATTTCCAATATTTTATATACTTCAAACGAATATAAAAGATTTCACAAATATTGAAAAAGAATCCATAAGGATTTTAAAAGATTTCAAAAAGGGTACAGTACGCCAAATTACAAAACATTTCCAAGATTTTAAACGAGTTTATTTTCTTTTAAAACATTTCACAATATTTCTCAAAAGCTTGAAATATGCCAGTGATTTCAAATAAATAAAACAAATAGGAAAGATTTCACAAGGACTGATAAAGATTTCAAAAGATATCAAGAATTATTTTTTTTAAGATATCAAATATTTCAGAACATTTTAAAGGTCTTAAATTCCTTTCATTTCAACTATTTTTTAAATAATTAGTTAAATCGTGATCTTTTACAATTATGGTATCATTCACTTTAGAATGCGTGAATCGAAAATCTTTCACTTTAAAATTTTTCCAATTTAGATTTGTAATTTTTAAATATACATTTTAATTTAAAGAATTTGAAAATGCAGTTTAAATACAACAATTAAAATTTAGGAGTGTTTAAAGTCGAAGATTTAAAAAAAATATACATTTTTAGTGTGTGAATATTGAATATTAATTTAGGTTTGTAACAATTGATTTTGCAAGATGATTCAGAATCAGTTCACAACTTTATAATTTCTATATCTTAACGTTAAAAATTAAACTGTTTAAACGCCTGATTGAAACTTTATAATCAATTTTCAATTTTAAAATAACTTCAAAATAATATATGTATAATCACAGTCTTTTATTAAATTTCAAATATTATTTCAGTCTAAAATATTTAATTTTCAAACTATTCAATTTTAAATTTATCAATTACAAAAAGAAAAATTATTTGAACGTTACAATTTTAGTTATTCTATTTTTAAAAAATCATTCGTAAGTCTAATTGCTGGATTTTGATGTATAAATAACAATTCCATACTTATTATTTTTAGACACAATTCGAGGATGTTAAAGAAATATATAGAAGTTACGAAAAAATTGAAAATTAATTAATAATTTGAATTTTTTATCTAATTTAAACGAAGTTTTTGCGTGTAGCGATAAAATCCGGCTATTCGTACCAAAATTTCTATGCAAATAGTCCACGGCCTAATTTGAAAAAATATAGATTCTGGCAGATTTCGAACAAAAGAGAAGCTTTTAATAATTTTAAAAGGCGTCTTTTTATTTATAATCATTTTTAAAGTTCGGAATTTTTTTGTTTAAATAATATAAAATTTGAAAAAATGTCAAACATTTAAATGTTTCAAGATTTTGAAATAACATTTTGAAGAATTTTAAGGATTTTAAAACTATTTTAAACAAGAATTCTTAAACTGCATTCATTGATTCTTAAATTTAGAACATTGCAAATGATAACGCGTTATTTTTTTAAAACTAAATCTGAATCTTTGAAATCTATAAATTATAAAAGTTAAAAAAAATTTATTTGGCTCTTTAACTTCACTTAATTAGAAATTGTACATTTGAAAAGTATTAGTAGCTTTCATTTTACACGTGTACACAATTGAGCATTTGAATACAAAATTTTGGAATTAAAAAACTTTTAAACTGTATTTTTTAAGTTTTAAATTCATAAGTTCCACTTTGAGTTCTTCAATTAGCAGCTCAGTTTTTATTACTTCAAATGGAAATTTGTTTGGTTTTAGAGTCCGATTTTTTAAAATTTCATTAAACGTGAGAAATTTGTGTGAACTGTAAAGTAACCGGGAATTTTTTCTTTTATTAAAACTGCCACCCTGTATTAGAACTTCACCCGAACAACTTTTTTTTTTTTCGATACGCCCTACTGGACACCCTGCTATAATAAATCCTAAACTATGATTTTAACAGGGTGGCCGCTGAAGCGAGAAATGACTGGGTGTTTTATAAAACCGGAAAATGACCGTAAATTTATTTTTTGATCGAGAATTTTACAAATTTTGAGAAAAAAATCCTTCTAACTTTTAGTTTAACTATTTTTTAAATAATTAGTTTAATTTTAATCTCTTTTAATTATGAGATCATTCAGTTTAGAGTGCGTAATTCAAAAACCTTTCACTTTGAAAATTGTCATTTTGGATATTTAATTTTTAATCCTACATTTCAGTATATGAAATTTAAAATGCAGTTTTACAGAACCAAACAATTAATAATTAGAAGCGTTTAAAATCGAAAAATTTTTTATTAAAAAAAAAAACAGTTTTAGTTGATCAACTGTGAATATAAATCAATTAATGATTTTTTTTAAATTGGATTTTACTTTAAGATTTAAAACGTAAATAATAATTGATTATAGAATTGATTATTTTTAATTTTAAAATAACTTGAAAATAATTTAATAATGATTGAAGACTTTTATTGAATTTCAAATATAATTTCATTCTAAAAAATTATATTTTTAAACCATGCAATTTGAAATTTTTCGATTAAGAAAAAGAGCAGGTACCTAATATGTAGAAATATCTGACTGTTCATTTAAAATCAGTAATTATAAATTAAATATTTAAAACTAAACTTTGAACGTTACAATTTTATTTGTTCTATTTAAAAGAATTTAATTTGTGAGACAAATTGTTGGATTTAAATGTGTAAATAACAATTGAAGAGTCAGTTAAAGAGATATTTAGAAGATTTAAAAAAATTCAAAATTAATTTAAAATTTGAAATGATTTCAAATAATCGAGAAAAACCGACAATTTGAACCCAAATTGCAGCGCGAACAGGCCGCGGCTTAATTTAGAATGAAATATGTAAAGATTTTGGTAGATTTGAATCAAAAAGTTTAGAACTTTTAAGAATTTTGACATCTTTCAGAAGAATAAAAAGCATTTCATAGGAAAATTTAAAATGATTTTTAATTGTAATAAACTAATTTTAAGAGAATATTTAAGAAGATTTTTAACGATTTACAAGATTTTAAAAAATGAATGTAGAAGATTTTAAGAAAATGTATTTAATTTGGCAGACTTAAAGAAAAAATCATTTGAAAAAATTTTAAACAGCATGTAAATGTTTCATGATTTTTAAATAAAATTTCGAAGCATTTCAAGGATTTTTAAACTATTTAAAATTAAAATAATTTAACTTTTAATGTGATTAGGGAACTTCCAGTTTCTTAAAAATTTATAGCTGTAACTGGAATTTATCCCGAAAAATAATAATTCTCGAAAGGTTTTCGAAATGGAACAAAATTCTGAATTGGAACATGCAATTTGTGCAAAGAATTTTTATTCTGAGTTAAGGAAGGGAATTTTTTTAATTTTAGCCAGTTCTGAGTTGTAATTATAATTATAGTTATTATATATTATTATAATATAATTATAATTTATCTTGGAAACGGGAATTTTTTAAAAGAATGATCTCTAATTCTAATTGGAAAATTGCTTAAAGTAATACAATTTTTAACATTTTTAAATTCATTGATTGCTTCTTCAATTTAAAGCATTGAAAATGATAACATCCATTTAAACTTTTGGAACTGAATCTTAATCTTTGAAGTCTACAATTTATAAAAGTTAAAAAAATTAATTCGGCAATTTAAATTTATTCAATTTATAATTGTTTAGTGCAAAAGTGTTAGTAGCTTCGATTTTTTACGTGGTAATTATTAATCATTTGAATACAAAATTGAGCTGCCGGATCGAATAAGGGCACATAAACTTATTTCGCTGAGAGTGGGAAGACCCCTGGACGGTTTCAAAAACCTTTTCAAATTTTAGTTATTAAAGACTATCTAGATGTAAAATGTCATTGCAAAAAGTTGTAGTTTTTTTGTTTTTTTGGTTTTCTAATTAAAGCCAAAAAACTGACTTTTTGTAAAAATCAATTTTTATTTGTTTTTTACTTCAACTCGTGTTCAGTTAGACAATTTTTATCATTTTCAAATAAAACCTTTAGTGAATGTAGTTCGAAATGTCCTTCAGCTGATAGAACAAAAGTAATTTATTAATTAAATTAAAAATTTTTGCAAATTTTTTCTGATGCGTGGGGCTTATCGGACTGCTCTAACTTACAGCGTTTCGTTTATCGAGTGAATTTTCAGCAACTAAAATATTCCAGCGAGAAAGTTTTTAATAACAGTATAAAGAAGTTTTCTGGAAAATATTAGCCCAATTGAATTAATATTCAAGAAATTATTAAGGTCTCAGTAATAACAAAATATTATGCATAAATAAATAATAATGCGTAATGTAAAATAAATTATTCGTTTAATATTATGTACAATCGAATGGTTCTCTTTTTGAGAAAAACTGTACAAAAGTAAAACAAAACATAAGCAATAAACATCGAATAGTTGAGATTTAACGGATTCTTAATTCTGCGAATTTTTCAATGTTTTAAATTCGTGGAATTGAAAAAAGTGAAAGATCGAGAAAATACATTTGTTTTTTATTCCTGCTGTAATAGCACGTTAATAATTCTTGGCATAATATTAATATTATTTTTACATAATATTAAACTAATTAATTATTTCACAGTATGCACTATTATTTATTTATGCATCCTACTTTGATACTACTTAATCACTTGATTAGTTTTTATTTTTGGCGCCGAGGAACTGTATTATAAATCGGATCTGAGACTCGCTACATTCCGCGCGCGAGTCGCTATCAACTTGAGACGTGAATAATTTCTTGAATATCAATTCGATTGGGCTAAAATTGTCCAGAAAACTTCTTTGTACTATTTTTAAGAATTTTTTCTGTGGAAGTTTGTTGTTGCTCAAAATTCGCTCGATAAACGAAATGCTGAAAGATAGAGAAGTCTGATGAGCGTCACGCATCAGAAAAAAATTTACAACAATTTTTTTTTAATAAATTTTTGAATTACTTTTACTCTATCGGTCGAAGGACATTTCGTACTACATTCCCTGGAAGTTTTATTTAAAAATCCTAAAAACTGACTGATTGAGCACGAGTGGAAGTGAAAAACGAATTAAAATTAACTTTTTTAAGCAAGCCAATTTTTTGGCTTTAATTACAGTCCTCAGACAATTTCTATGTGATGTAACTGTTAAAAAAATCGGTGCTGCCACACAGTCACTTTTTTGAATAAAAAAAGGACATTAGTCACTTTTCATTCAATAAATTATTTCGTGGTTTAATCTCTATTCTTTTTAGGTCAATACCTTTTTTTGAATTATCTTGCATTCTTTGAAATATATCAGGGTATTTATGAAGTTTCCGAGAAGTTTTTAAAAGATCTCAATAATTTTAAGGAATTTTTAAGATTTTAGTGTATTTTTAAAACTTCTAAAGCATTTTCAGGAGCTTTGAATTTGAAAGATTTTAGGGAATTTTAAAAGATTCCAAGGGTATAAAAAAATAATTTTATTAATTTGCAGTGATTTTAAAGCTTTTGAACTCTGATAGGATAAAAATTTTTCTAGAATTTCTTAAGGTATGGAACGTTTTTACAGGACGTATGAGGTTGTAAAATATTTTATGATATTTTATAAGATGTTCGAGGATTTCAATGATTTCAAGGGATTTTAAAACTCTCAATGTATTTTAATCCATTTTCCATGATTGCAGAAAATATCATCATAGAATATCACGGAATTTTATAATGTTTGAGTGCATTTTAAAGAAATTAGTCATGTCAAGTGAGGTATTTTGTAGGATTCTAAATTTTTTAAGAGATTTGGAATTCTCTTGAATTTTATGAATCCACTCGAAATTTTTTAATTCACTTAACTTTTTATAAATCTACTCTTTTCTACTTAATTTAATGGATTTTTTTTAATTTAAAAGTTTTAATTTAATTGATCCTATGGACCAATTGATAAAGTGATTAAAGGAATTTAAATTTTTAAACGAATTTTTTTTAAATTCTTGGCATTTTCAAGAGGTTTAAAAAATGTCAGAAGAGTGTAAAGGATTTAAAATAATTTGGATCATTTGAAAAGATTACAAAGAAATTTTTCATTCATTCATGTGATTTAATGAGATTTAAAAGGATTTGAAATACTTGAGGATATTGTAAAAGATTTTCAGGAGTTTTTAAGCGATTTAAGAAGTTTCGAGGACTTTCAAAAGATATCAAAGGATTCAAAATATTTTAGGAAATTCTAAAAGATTCCAAGAAATTTTTCAACAGATTGAAACAATTGCGTGGGATTTCGAGGGGTTTTAATATTTTCATGGATTTCAAGGAATTTTTCACCAGGCATGAGTGACTTCGTAGGATTTCGAAGATTTGAAGAGATTTTCAAATTATTTTTACAATTCATTTGTAACTCGCTCTGAATTCTTATTAATTTTATCTCAATCTTTTCAAATTCTTTAAAATTCTTCTAAATTCACTCAATTCTACCCAATTCAATTAATTTTTCTATGTTTTTGAATTTTTTGCAATTCACTTAATTGCTTTTTAAGGATGATTTTTTTTAATTTCATTTAATTCTTCTCATTTATTTTAAATTTCTCTAACGTGATTCAGAATTTATTGTAATAAATCAAATCTTTTGATTTTTAAAATTGTTCCAACTCATTTAAATTCTTATGAATTTATCTTGAATTATTTTGTAATCATTAGTCACTTCTTGTGTTAGAAATTAGTAGCGTTTCAAAGATTTTGAATTTTTCTTGGAAATCACCCTTAATTCTTTTAAATTCTTTGGAATTCTACTTAATTCAGTGCATTTTTTTTAATTTAAAAAGTTTTTTATTAAATTGATCCTGAAGTCTAATAACCTTATCTTAAATTTTCTGACAATTTCATTATATTCTTAGAATTCCTTTGAACTCTTGTAAGCTTGTTTCTAAGTTACTGAATTCAATTAAGTTTTTTTAAATTGTTTTAAATTCATTTGATTTTTTTTAATTCACCTTCAATTCTGATGAATTCTTCTCTTTAATCTTAAATTCCTCTAAATTCAATTGCATTTTTACGGAAATCAATGGAATTTTTTTTTCAACATTTTTCCCAATTCGTTTGAATTCTTTTGAACGTAAATTGAATTGTTTCGAAATCTTCGAAATCTATCCTGAGTATTTTACCCTTTGAGTGCGAAAAAAGCTTCCTATGCTCGTGACAAAAAATACCCTTAGGCCTGCGATTAGAAAACTAAAAAAAGCTACAACTTTTTTCCAGGGGAAAAAAGATGCGCAATAAATTCTACATTTAGATATAGTCTTTAAAAATTGAAATTAGACAATGTTTATGTGCCCTTATTCGATCCGGCAACTCAATTGTTGAATGAAATAACTTTTAAACTTGAATTTTCAAAGTTTAAAATTCAAGAGTTTTACATTGAGTGATTTCATTTGCAGTTCAGGCTATATTACTTCGAAAGGAACAATTTTTAGATTTAGTGAATTTTTTTCTTCAAATAAAACGGGCCCCCCTGTTTCAAATATCTTCTAATTTGTTTTTCATTTTGTCAGGCTTTACAGAGAACGAATTACCCAAGTGGACACGAAGCTAAGCGAAGTTCGCGTAGGAAAATCCGAAGAATACCTGATGCCTCTCGAAAGACTCAAGGAAAATATGAAAACAAAGCAGGAAGTTGCCGAAATCCTGCGACAATTTCGACTGCAGAACATCAAGAATAAATATGAGGCCGAGGAGCAGGCAGCTTCGCAGAATTTTAAGAGTGAAAAAGAGCTAATCTGGGACACAATTCACGGTGAATTGCAGGAGAAAATTCGCCGACTCGAGGAAGATCGAAACAATGTCGATATTTCGGCTGACTTGTGGCAAATTTCGAGTGGAAAGAGACGAAGGAATCACACCGACAGAAGAAGAGCAGTTTCGGTTTCGGGACCTTTCATAGTTTATATGCTCAAAGACGAAGATATATTGGAGGACTGGGCACTTATCAAGAAAAGTGTGAGCAGTCGAAAGACGGAAATTCTTTAACAATTCGAGGTGGTGAGATTTTTTTTGCTCCAAGGAAAAGACGATTGATAACGGAAGATCGAAAGTGCTTCTTTAAAGTGACTTTTACAAATGAACTATAAACATTTTTGGTGTAATATAGGTAAAAAGAAGATACTATTTTCAGTAAAAATCGGACACTCACGACGGGTTCGTAAATTAACGTTAACAGAGTGACCTGTAAAATATGTATAATTAGAATTATGAAATATTTAGTACTTGGTTTTCTTTTGGTAAGTTCTGATTTTACCAACGGGTTCGACTGCCTATCGATTTTCATTTAATACTAGGTGTGACTGATAAAATGCCGATAGAAAATTCCGGTAAAGCAGAATTACGAGGTGTCGTCGGTATTATCATAAAAGCTCAGGAAAATCGATGAAAATTTAAATTTAAATAACCCAAAAAGAGTGAAATTTATGAAGAGCAATAATAAGGTGACTGAATCCATTTCATATCATGCAGATTGGCGAGTGATATGTTCAGGATTGACGTGAAAAGTAAGGAGACGCGTAATTTTTTTAATAAGCATAGCGAGATTTTTACATTTTTTACGATTATTTTTATAGTTTATGGTTAAAATGAGGTTTTTGCGAATTGTATTTTAAAAACTGGGCCATTTCTTAAATTTTATGGTTTTTATTGGTTTAGTTGACCTACTTTTTTGCAAAGAATGAATTCGAAAAAGTAATTCAAAAATGGTAAAAATATTTCGATTTTTTGAATATATGAAAGCAAAAATTCCAATCCGACCATCTTTTTGGTTTCGGAAATTGATGGCTGTTATTATTCATAACTAATATAAATTTAATATGGTCTACCCACGATAAATTTTCCATTTAGTTCTTTTTCAGAAGAAATTAATTGTTTTTTGAATTTTATGGTTTTTTCTTGCTCTGATTTTCCAAGTTTTTTCTCAATGTTGTTCTAATACGATAAAAACAAGGAAATAATCAAAAGTGGCAAAGCTATGTCGATTTTTTGAAAAATCAAAACATGAAATTTTCTCAGAAGAGCTACCATGTTTTTCGTTCGAATTTTTAGGAGTATTTCACACCCAGAAAAAAATCCTTTCATGAAGAGAAAAATTGTTTGGAATGAAAGAAAAATATTTAAAGATATTTTGATTTTTTATATAAGAAAGAAACCTAAAATTCCAAACAGACCATCTTTTTTCTTTCTAAAATTTTTGTCAATTATTATTCCAAAATAATATCAAACTAATATGGTGTACTCACGATAAATTTCCCGTTTAGTTTTTTTTTCAGGAGAAAAAATTTGTTTTCGATTTTTCAAATTTTAAGGTCTTATGCCCCAGTTAGCCCAATTTTGTCTCAGTGTTTTTCTAAAATGGTGAAAAAAATAACGAAAGAATGAAATTGGTAAATCTATGCCGATTTAAATAAATATTAAAGCACGTCATTTTTCCAAAGCAGCAACCATTTTTTTGTTTACATTTTCAGAAATTTTTCTTATTCTTTTAACTTTTATTTTATTTTACTCTCAGAAAAAATTCTTTCATTTACGGAAAATTGTTCTGAATGAATAAAAAATATTTATGGGCTCTCAGTCAAAGAAAAGTTAATGTAGAAAAATTTTTTTTAATCAGACTTTTTGTTTTAAAGAAATGTATTTTTTATGACAATTTTTGTTTAATTTAAAACAATCTTAAACTTTTAAATGATATTATTGGTTAAATAAAAAAATAAATTATGTTAAAGAAACGGTTTCTTTAATTATAGACAAATAATTTAATGCGTCAAAAACCATTTATAAAACTATACAACACCTATCATTCCTGAAAATTAAAAAAAAAAAAGATTTGTATAAAATTTGATTTTTTTAATTTTTTCAGGTAATCAAAATAGCTTTACGATTTCTTTTCGCTTTTCTTATCAAGTACGAAAGAGTAAAAGAAACTTGACAAACTGGGACAAAAAACTAAAATCTTGAAAATTCCAAATAGGCCAGATTTGGGAAGAAAATATCAAAGGCATTTTTTAAAACAATCAAAATAGGTTTACCAATTGTTTGTTCTTCTTTCGGGTACGAAAGAGTGAAAATAACTTAACAAACTGGGAAAAATTTTAATACTAAAAATTCCAGAAAGGGCAAGATATTAAAAAAAAATATCAAAACTAATGTTTAATCAAATAAAAATAGTTTTATCACTTTCATTCTTTCGCTTTCCTCGTCGGTTTCGAAAGAGTGAAAAAAAAAACTGACACGCTGCAACAAAAAATCCTCAAAATCTTGATAATTCCAAAGAAGGCCCACTTTTTCAAAACGTGTCAAAAGCCATTTTTCTCCTTAAAACCTAAAACAATACTAAATGGAAAATGCATATCAAGTAGACTTATTACTACCTATTATTCCTAAAATGGTCAGGAAAAGAAAACTTGGATTTTTAAGAGAAAGTTTTTCCTTATTTTCAAAAGTATTGAATAAATTTACCATATTTTATTATTTAACACTTTTTTTGCAAATTTTAAGATTGCAAAAAATTGCATGAACTGAAACAAGGAAAACCTTAACTTCTTGAAAAAATCAACAATAGCACGCTTTTTAACCAGTTATTATTTTATTCTGGTTGAGAAATAAATTTTTTAATTAAAAATTTGAATATTAAATTTTTTTTCATCTATCTTTTTTCTTTAAAAATTTGTGTATTTTGTTTGAAAATTCGTCTTTGGTAGACAGCTATTCTTTTTTTAAATATTATTACATTATTATTACACCATTAAGCCGTTTCCCTTTCGGGGTAGGCGTACTTTCATAAAATCAAAATAAATTTACAATTTTTTTTTACTCTGAGTTTTGAAAGAGTGCAAATATCTACCTGAACTTAAAGAAGAAAAAGCTTAATATCTCAAAAAATTGAACGGAGATTTTTTTTCTAGGTGAAAACTATTTTTTTTTATTTAAAAACTTTTAATATTCTATTGTTTGTTTCGAAAATCTGTTTATTTCGTTGAAAATCGACATATTTGTGGTTGAAAATTCGTCTGTTTGGTAAAATTTTTTTTTTCTTGGTTAAAATATTATTTTCTTTAAATCGAAATAAATTACCCATTTATTTATTTAGTTTTTAGAATGTTGAGAGTGCAAGAATCTGCATAATCTGAAAAAAGAAAAAGCATAATATATCAAAAATGAAAAAATGGAACGGTTTTTAACCAGTTAATTTGTAATGACGCATTTATTTAATTAAAACTTTAATATTTGATTGTTCTATATTTTTTCTTTGAAACTTCAACTATATTATTGAAAATGTATATATTTTGTTTAAAAATCCGTCTGTTCGGTAGAAAATTATTCTTTTTAGTTAAAATATTATTTTCAAAAAATCGAAATAAATTTATCCCTTATTTTTATTTATTTTTTTTAAATTGAATTTCGAAACAGTGCCAAAATTTGGATAAAGTTTGAATAACTCCTATGAAACCTCGTGGATTTTGATGAAACTTGATTTCTCCTAGTATTTTTGATCGCTGATTATGAATCTGAAATTACGAAATTTAAAATGACGGATTTAATATGTCGGCCTAAAATGCAAAAGTCCCATGATTTGAATGAAGTGAAATTTAAAAATGAAAGAAATAAAAACAAATTGTAAAAAAAGTAAGAATGTCAGCTATGCCAATTAAAATAAAAACACAATGCGTATCCTTATTTTCTACTTATAAAAAAGATATTTAATTGGCAAGACAATCCTCAATATGTCATCTTCCGACCTGCATAATTTGAAATGGATTTGATCTGTATATATTGTTGATATTTCAAGTAGATTTGTAAGATGTAAATATTTTAGATAATAAGAAAATGATGATATTGTAAAGATCTTCCACTCAGAATGAATTTTGCCCTGTAAATTTTGTTTCTTTTTATTTTCCAAGTGACAGAAAATTGGGAAAAACAAATAAGAGGATGTTTTTTCAATTTTTTCAAAAAATTGATCTGTTTTCAAGTTCAATAATCTTTGTAAAAAATAGTGAACTTGAGACTACTTTCGAATATTTATTATGTGATCGAACGTACAATTATTTTAGATTTTATAGCGCTTTGTACTTTACATTGATATAAATAATGCTACGAGTGTAAATAAGAAATAAATCGTGGTCGAAACTTAAAAGCGAATTAAGTACTTTTAAATGTAATTTTTATTTAGGCTATTTACAACACATACGTACAATACGTGACCTTTGCTTAAAAACTATTTTGCGCTCGACCGAAATTGCGCTCCCGTACAATAGGGGAATATTGCGAAAATTCAAATATAATAATAGAAAAGTTTCTTTTTTTATACAATTTAATAATTAGAGTTTATAGTTTATTCATGAAATAAAGTAAAAGTGTAAGTCATTCAGCTTGAAACGAACTAAAGTTAATATTTTAATTACTAGTCAGTGTTTCTGCGTATTACTGAAATTTAGAAATATAAAATTTTGTTTTGAAAGAACCTTTAACACTACAGTTTTCAAAAAATTTATGTTTTTATGGTCAAAATCAGCAAATTACTTAATTTCGGTTTGGAAATTCAACCATTTTGTCAAAAATTCGTCTTTTTGGTTGAATTTCACTGTTTTTTATTTAAAATTAAAATCTTTTTTAGTTTGAAACTCAACCACTTGGTAGAATATTAAAATACATTTTAAACATTTGTTTTATCGGTTGCATTTTTTTCTATTTTGTTTAAAATTGAACTATTTTATTAAAAGTTGTTTTTTTATTCTTCAAAACTAATTTTTTTAAATGAAAATTTATCTATTTTATATTGGTTAAAATCTGATTTGTTTTATTTAAAAACTGAAATAATTTGTTGAATACCCATAATTTTCGATTGAGTTCAACGGTTTTCAATCTAAAATTATAATCTTCTTATTGTTTCTTATTGAAAACTTAACTCATTTGTCAAAAATTAAATTCTTTCTTGAATTAGCTTTAGCTTTGCTGAAATTTTTAGTGCTTGGTTGAAAGTTGAACTACTTTTTAGTGAATTTCTTTCATTAGTTGAAGATCCATTTCTTTGGTTAAAAATTTAACTATTTTGTCGTAAATTCGTTTTTTTTGTTGTTTAAAATTCAATTTTTAAAATGAAAATTTAACAATTCAATTTTTGGTTCAGAATTGGTCTCTTCGTTATAAATTCTACTTTTTATTTGAAAAATCCTGCGTTTTGTAAAAAAATTCGTCTTTTTGGTTAAAAACTCAACTTCTTGGTTAAAAATTGACATACATTTTGAATTTTATTTTTATTGGTTGCTGATTCTTCTCTTTTGTTCAAAAATCAACTATTTCATTTTGTTTGAAAATTGATATTTTTTTTTTAATTTACCTAATTTGTTGAAAACTTATACTTCTTGGTAGAATTCGAAGGTTTTTAATTAAAAAATTTTTGTTGTTAAAATATCTGCTATTACATTTTTTGTGAGGATTAATTTCTGGTTAAAAATTCATTTTTTTTTTTGTTTGTTAAAAATATGTTTAACTCAAAATTTTCCTATTTTATTTCTGGTTAAAAATTTATATTTTTTAATTGAAAATTTTGATTGTTCCATTTTTTGTCGAAAATGTAGTTTTTTTGTAGACAGTTATTCTTCTGGTTTAAAAATTCATTTTGTTAGTCGAAACCTTACTTCTTACTTCAAATTTAACTATTTCCTTGAAAATAAGTTGGTTTTTTGCTTGAAAATGTACCTTTTTAATTGAAAATGCTTATATTTTGTTGAAAATTCGTCTTTCCTACAGAAAATTATTCTTCTTTTGAAATTCATTTTTTTTGCTTCAAATGTAGCTAATTTGTCGAAATTCCGTTTTTTGTTGTGATTGAAAACTAATTTTTTTATTTAACTGCAAATTTAAAATTTTCAATTTTGGTTTAGAGTTGATCTCTTTTCGTTATAAATTCTACTTTTTATTTGAAAAATCCTTCACTTTGTAAAAAAAATTTATTTTTTTTATTAGTTGCAGATTCTTTTCTTTTGTTGAAATGGCAGCTATTAAATTTTTCGTGAGAAATAATCTCTCTGGTAAAAAATTATTTTTTTTTGGTTAAAAATATTTTCAACTCAAAATTTGCCTATTTTATTTCTGGCTACAAATTTATATTTTTTTAATTGAAAATTTTGATTATTCTATTTTTTGTTAAAAATGTAGCTCTTTTGTTAGACAGTTATTCTTCTTGGTTAAAAATTAATTTTGTTAATTAAAACCTTACTTCTTTAGCTAATTTAACTATTTATTGAAAATGTGTTGGTTTTTTGCTTGAAAATGTACCCTTTTTAGTAAAAAATGCTTATATTTTGTTGGAAATTCATCTTTCCTACAAAAAATTATTCTTGTTTTGAAATTCATCTTTTTACTTTAAATGTAGCTGATTTGTTGAAATTCAGTTTTTTATTGTTGCTAAAAACTAATTTCTTTATTTATCTGAAAATTGAACTATTCCATTTTTGATTAAAAATTTAAATTTTAGTTAAAGATGATGAAAAATGAATAAATGATGGAAAATCATATTTTTGGTAGAACATTCTTCTTAATTAAAAATTCGCTTTTGTTGAAAACTCACTTCTTTGGTTTTAACATTAACTATTTTCTTGAAAATTAATTGTTTTTTTCCTTAAAAATTAATTTTTTTAGGTGAACCTTTTCTGTATTTTGTTTAAAATTTGTATTTTTTATACAAATGTATTTTTATTTTTAAATTCATCTTTTTGCTTGAAAATTAATTTTTCTATTCAATTGAAATTATAAAAATTCCATTTTTGGTTCAAAATTTATATCTTTCAGTTAAAAATTTAACTTAATATTTGAGAATTCATATTTTGTGTAGAAAATTATTCTTCTTTGATAATTCAACTTTTTGGTTAAAAAGTCATTTCTGTTTTTGAATATTCAACTATTTTATTGAAATTTTTTTTTTCGAAAATTAATTTTTTTAACAGACAATTTACATATTCCAATCTTTGTTAAAAATGTACCATTTTGAGTAGAAAATTGATTTCCTTGTTTAAAAATTCATCTTTTTGGTTTAAAACTCAAATTGTTTATTTTTGGTTTAAAAATTTAATGTTTTAGTTAAAAATTCCTTTCTTTAATTTGAAAATTTGACTGTTATGTTAAAAATTCGTTTTATTATTTTTTTTTTTTTTGTAATTGAAAATATAGGTTTTTTTATCTTAGACTTTGTCGCTTTATTTGAAAATTGAACGCTTTTGTAAAACTT
Source organism: Druon quercuslanigerum (assembly GCA_010014905.2). Taxonomy (NCBI): domain Eukaryota; kingdom Metazoa; phylum Arthropoda; class Insecta; order Hymenoptera; family Cynipidae; genus Druon; species Druon quercuslanigerum. The sequence goes on along the minus strand of JAAAKG020159977.1, from coordinate 1,225 downwards.
CGTCAATTTTTGTTCAAAATGTATCTTAACTGCTCAAGAATTCAACTATTTAATATGAAAAATAGAAAAAATTATAAGAACATGTACTTCGAAATGTTCTTTCAATTTTCCTTCCACAGTTATGTTTCACAAATTTAAAAAATTCTCAACTACTCAAGAAAAACTGAACAGGAATTAAAATATTAAATTTTTATTTTCAAACTGAATAGCTTACACTTTTACTTTTTTTAATTCATAAAGTATCGACTTGAATTATTAATTTATAAAAAAAGGGAATTTTTCATTAATCCAATTTGAATTTTCACGTAACTGGTAAACTTCCCTATTCTTAAATCTTTTTTTCTACTTTTCCGTGTGTTATTCATTTGCTCGTCTTAAGTTCGTTCGCTCATTAAAACACGCGAGTATCTGATATGTTACAAACTTTTTAGGAACATTTTCGCGAGCGATATTCTGAAAGGTCGTGGATAAACTGCACCCCTGGAAAAAATGAAAAATTCTTTGCAGAGTTAGGAAAAATATCGTCCGATCTTTTTTATTTTATTGTGTTGATAAAAAAAAATTCTTACTTTCTTAAAGAAGGTTTTCCAGCTCTGCGAAGAAATTTTCGTTGTGCGCACAAAAGAATGCAGCTCTCTGCAGTTTTTTTTCACTCTCGAGTCCTTATAATGAGTAGACAGTTATCGAAAAGTGACACCAATATAGACAATAGTCGACTGGACAGAATCCAAATATCACGACTGAACGACGCCAGAGAAAGCGGACGATTCGCGATTTAAATCTAAACTTAATAAATAAATTGAAATTTGCAGAATTGTTAAACGTAAAATAAAAATAAATCAAAATAGGAGCTATGTGCCAAAAAAACTAGGTTTCGTAGCTTATTAAGTCGTTCAAAATAATGAAAATAGTAATTAATAAATAATAATAAAAGCAAAATTATAATAATAATCGATAACTCCATCAATTAATTAAATAATAGTTAATAATCATCAGTAATATCTTCATTTGAAATAATTAGATTAATAATTATTAATTATTAATTTTAGATGTTAATTTTATTTGTCTACTGGTCTATATCAATATTATTAAAAATATTTATAAATCTTAAGATTGTGAAAAAATGTCTCTATCTTCGCTGGGATCTCAACCCAGGACCTTCAGATATCCGGTCTGATGCTCTTACCAACTGCGCTACGGAGAGACGAGAAAATTTTCTTCACAA
>JAAAKG020159976.1:41631-56219 GCA_010014905.2 Druon quercuslanigerum | reverse complement strand
TCAGAAAACTTCCTTGAACCTTTCTGAACAACTTTCTCGCTGACAGTTTTCGCCTGCTCAAAATTCGCTCGACTCCCGAAACGCTAGAAGTTGTTTGTGAACGAATTATGCACCATCTTCGTAAATAATACGAAAAATAAAAAAGCTACAACTTTTTTTATGATGAGAAAAAGATGCGAAATTAAATTTTCACTTAGGATATATTTTGAAAATTAAAATTCAAAACTTCATTTTCAGGAGCTTAGGGGCCTCCCTGCTCCAGCAAAATAATTTTATATCTCCTTTTTGCATCCGGCGCCTCAAATATGGATTTTGGCAGATTATAATGATATAAAACTTGAGAAAAAAATCTCATGGATATGAAAGACATACTATGCCGACCACGTGAGTGAAATTTACATATATAAAAAATTATTATAAATTTTTGGTTTCGCACCTGACTCTCGGTCGAAACTTATTCCCCCTCCTTCATTAACCGATGTTTCTAGGGATTGTTGCTTTAACTATACTCTTCATCCTAGACGCTTTAAAAGATTCTCTTACTCAATTAGTGGGAGATGAAGCAATGGGGCACCACAACTGTGATGTAGAACACGATGCGGTAAAAAATTTAATTGACAATGTATGAGTTCTTGAGGTTAAGGACATAATTCAGAAGTTAAAAAAAGGTTAAGCTGCTTATTTGGCCGTATGTGTAAAGTTTAAATCATGAAAATAACATTGGAAATGAGCAAATTGAGTTTATGGAAAAACGACAGTAGTTGCAATAAAATGTTTAATAATATTTTTTTTTCGAATGCGCATTTTTGTAAACGAGACAATGAAAATGTATTTGTTAAAGCCGAAGGAGCTTTAACAACAGAGAATTCACAATCACCAAATTACTATTGGCAATGCTTTGGCCTTTATTTTTAAAAAGTGTGCGCACTAAGACCGAGCTCAAAGCTCATGATAAATATATTATCAAGCGCGAAGCGCGAGTACCAAAAGTCGCGCAACCCACGCGCGTTCAAACTTCCGCGTGAAGCGTCAAACTTAGTAATTATTATTATCAAAAGTATATTTAACTATTATAAACCAGTAACATTTTCTTTTAAAAACGAAATATATGCTATGATAATGAAAAACCTAATAAGAAAAAAATATCAAAGTATGTATTATAAAACATCATAAATTTGCAGGGTAGCCACCAACCCGGGAGAAAGTCGGGAGAAACTTGCACTTGGATAAAACCACGATAAAGTCGGGAGAAAAATATTCCGCCCGGAGATTTTCCATATTTCATAATTCGCGCAATTTATAGTTTTTTTTTAATTTTCTAATAAGAAAGAATATAATTTTCAAAATGTTTAGAATAATTAAATATTGAGGATCACAATGTTATGTTGTTTTGAATGCCACTTGATACTGCGTCATATGATACTTATTAATCATATATTTATCATTTTTAACATTTCTATAATTTTAGTTCGAAATTATGCCTTTGAATGCGCTATTATAAAACAATTTAATCTGAGGTCTTGAAACTAATTTTAATTCTTAAATTAATTTTTATAATAATTCTGGGAGGTTTTAAATTCAAAGTTTCAAAATATTTTTGTTTTAATTTTAAATAATTATTAAAAACGACAAAACCATTTCGCTATTAAACATTTAAAAACTTCATATTAAAAGCCTTGATAGACAGTTCAGAATTTGATCGTGTTAGACGTAAATATAAACCAATTTCGAACAACAAAGCTAAAAATTGTACATTTTCAAAAAATAGAATCATATTACAGCAATCTAGTTTTTTATTAATTATTTTAATTTTTAATGTTATATCTTAAAATTTCCCGATTTTTAATTGAAGACCTTAACTAATAAATCATTTGAAATTTAAAACTATTTTATTAAAAAATTTGAAGAAAGAATAATAGTTCTGAAGGAAGATTTGACATTAAAAATAAAAATTAGGTTCAAAGTAACAAAAGGACAAAAATTAAACTATTTAACTGAAATTTAAAAACAGCAATAAATGCATAATTCTAGTTCTTTAAAATGGTTAAAATAATCTTAGAGTTCTGCATTTACATCTTGAACGCTCAATTTAAACTTTCTCTCTTTCATAGGTTTTAATTGCGCAACTAAAATTAAATTGATTGAATTTGGAAAAGTTTAATTAATTATTTGAAAATAATTAGTTTTTAAATTTAACCACAAATAATTAAAAATTTATAGGGTTTGTCTATAAAAAAGTTTTATTGTCGCAATTTTTGGTGAATATAAATACTGTCAGTTTAAAATGAAGTTCAGATTCGTTTCAGCTTCAAGGTTCTGGAGTAGAATCTTGTTTTTCCTTTTTAATGTTTCCTATTTAAAATTATCATTTAGTTTGAAAATTTGTTTAGTCTAATTTAACTCACTCTTTGATTTTATAAAAAATTGCCTAATTAGCTTTATTGTCCAATTATAATTTCGATATGTAATACAAATTTTTAATTCTAGAATTTCAGAAGCTTTAACTTTGAAAGATTTAATTTAGTTTTCAACATTAAACTGTCAATCTTGATCACTGTGATTTTATAATTGTTCAAATTCAAAATCTTCGAATGTTTATTTATTTAATTTTGAACGCTTTTAAGTATAAATAATATAATTTTAATTCCACTCAATTTTCAATGATCTAATCTTAAAATATTAAGTTTTTAAGATTTTAACTTAGCCCTATATTCTAAATTTTTAATCTAAAATCATTTAATTTCGTCATTCTTTAATTCAAAATATAATTGTGTAAATAACTCCTTTTATTCGCAATCTATGATAACTAATTGATAGTTTTTTGTTGTATTACAAAAAAAAAACTCAATACAAAAGATTTGCATGTTTCTTAACATTTTCTTCTGACGTTTCGTGTCGCATGTCTGATATACCTTTTTCGATTTTTTTTTCATCTGGATTCTTTAGAACTATTTTTAAAGTCTCAGCGTTGTTTTGCGTTTTTCGTTTCGCTTGCAACCACCAGATCAGGGCAAACTTCTTTCCTCTTAAAGCCATTTCGATATCATCACTTTAATATTGATTACTTAAAACCACTAAAACTGTCGCTTTCCGAAATTGTGGTGATGGAGGTTAGAGAAAACAACGCAGTATCCGTTACGAGGGCGTAGGCGTCAAGGCAACGACGCCACATATTTTGTGCTTAAAAATTTAAGAGCGTTAAAGGATAACTTAAAAATTCTACGAAGAATATGGGGCTTTAAAGGAGGCATCAGTAAACTCAAGAATATAGAAGCAAGACCTTCATTGCGCTGGCTGAAGCTTATATAGAAGCAAAATATAATGAAAATATATTTAAGCGTGGATACGTAGGAGCTAGTAGAATAAGCTGCCGCAAGGGAGTTGCTCATCTCCAGAGAGTCGTGGGACCGGTTCCTCTTAAGATAAAGGTTCTCTAAGTAATTAAGGCTGTTGCTTTTGGTGGTTCGGAACCAGCCTTAAGTAGTAGGTCCCCCTCCCACCACCAAGTAAGTGTCTGAGTGGTGTGTTAAGAAATAGGGAAGAAGGTACAAGAAAAATATAAACCCTTAGGATACACACTGGAGCCTTCTATTCCGAGTCTTAAGTAGTAATACTTGACTACACCTTAATGGCGATATAGGTTCCTGTTTGTATTCGCAAAGTACAAATTCTTTCTTCTCGAAAATCTTACACCAAGCATGGTGGTAACTACGGTTTAATGTTAAATATTACATTTCTTTCTGTATTGAAATAAGACATTTTTATAACTTAATGTTTTTATTTTTCTTTTGAATAGGGTAAGGGAGTTCATTCTAGCTTTAACATTTCGATTGATACTTTTATTTAGTTTAGACCTTGGTATTTACTCACAAAAAAAAGCTTCTGCGAAATTTTTTGCAGCTAAAATGTTAATGGTATCGAATTGATAATTTTTATTTTTATATTTGTACCCTTGAGGATAAGTGCAAGACTAAGGAAAATTTAGCATTTTAGGACCAAATTGTTGGCTGTTCCTAGAGTCGTGCAATATTTGACCGCATTTCTATCTACCTCATCACCTACCAAAACAACGTTTTTGCTCAACACTATGTAGCTTAAACAAATAGTGAAAAGCAAACTTATGAAAATAATATTTCCCTTATTTTTAGTTTTCTAAGTTTTTAATTTTAAACACAAAACTTTAACGTTCAAACCAACGAAGATTTTCTACCAAAAGAGAAAAATTTGTAAGCCAAAAAGATAAAAATTTAAACAAAAGCTTTTAATTTGTTCAACAAAAATCCCAAAATGCAAATAAACACATAGATCCTTAGGAAAAAGAAATATAGCCCTGCTGCTAGAAGAAAGTACAATCGCCAGGAACTTCTGTTTCAAAGAAAAACCACCCCGCAACCAGGGACCCCGGAAATTACTTGGTCTGATTGTACCTTTCCTACTTAAGATCCAGACGCAAAGAGGGGCAGGGTTATTGATTCAAGTAACTTATACATCCTTTCCCTTGAAATTCACCTGAAATTGGATGTTGTACGTGAGTGTTTTCCGCAAGAGAGTATAAACTCAAAGCAAGCAATGGTTATTGAGGCAGATTTTAGGATTAAGATCTCCGAGGTAAAACCTGGTGATATTATACCGAAGTTTGAGGACTACCGTTATAAAAACCATTTATTTACCGTCACCTGCTTAGATAAGATGCGCAGGACATAGTCCATAAAAGCAGTTAACAGTTTACAACCATAGGAAGGTGCTATAGTAAAGGCATACCAAGAAAGATGCCAAATTAACGCAGTTGTTCTTGTGTGAGGACCCTTTTGTGGTCGAAAGCATAGTGTATTGTCAACTGTCAACCGCATCTGAAATGGAAAAGGATCCAGATGAAAATAATTTCAAACCCGAAAGAACATACAAGGACAATGGAAGAGCAGCTGCCTGCGAAACAACCGATTAATGCTGTTGATTGTTGAGCGAGTAGCTTGAAATCTTTAGATATGAAGTTTATTCAGCCTAATCTTCGCCGTTGTAGATCTACTTTAGCCATCTTAAGCAGACGTATTACAGTAGCACGTATAGCTTTCACTCTAATTTAGGAGCCTTAGTGTTGCTATACAGAAATGAAAGGCATAAGCTAGGAATACGGGTTTATAGCCTAGAGTAGAACTGATGAGAACCCTAGGACAGCACTTGATGTTAGTAGCACCAAAGTGATTTGTTTAGCATTCTCGCCATTCGATTCTGCAGACCCACCGCCATCAGAGGAGCAGAGACGTTTGAACAAATACTGCTGTTTCAAAGGATGTTCACTGATCATTGGATGTGATGCGAATGTGTATCATACAATATTTAACAGTAAGAACCTTAACAATAGGTGTGATGACCTTTAACATTACATTTTGACTACTTTTTTAATAATTTCATATAATAGGTGACTGACTTCTATAAACATAGAGAAGACCTATCAAAGCGATTGGAAATTATTCCTAATAGGATAAGATCAATTAATCAGCTGGCGTTTGGTATAGATGTAGTAAATTTTGCTATATGTAAATTTTATAAGGATAACTGTCCTCTTTGTGTTAGATAGCCAGCCCAGGATGCTCCTTGGCGGAGCTCTAGACTTCAGACCTTGAAAAAAGAAACAAGAAGACGTTTCCATAAAGCTAGTAAAACATTGCCAAGGTGTTAAAAATATATCTGATCCTACGAAATTCCAGAAAACTTTGACGAAAAACCCTACATGACAACTAAGTGCACTGATTCTGCCAACACCCTTGCAGGCTCAGAGGCACGAAGATCTTCTCCACTGCAGGACTTTTACTTACACCTGACTCTGAGTTTAGAGCCAGTATCACGGCTTGCCTGGAAGTAGCCTTGTAGCTTAATCGGGGGAATCAAAAAGTAAACAGTCAGGGTCGCCTGAACCACTTCCAATTGGAATACACAATATTTCAGAATCTGCTGCTAGCGTTTTTTCAGCAATAACCGCAATTGGCTCTCGTCCCTTGAGATGAGAAATTGCGCAAACCAGAAGATCTAAAAAATTACTAATTCGGGATCGGCTAAACCGAGATTCGTATCACCCATATTTGGCTTCTCTTTTACCTGACATATTTGAATTTGGAGACGCCCATTCCACAGTAGCTGTTCTAAGGACGCATTATTCTCCTACCGAAGAGAGGCGCGATTTGCTTAAACTGGAGAATCGCAGGCTTATGTATAAGGTAGACTACAGGCGATAATAAGGCTACAGACGGAACATATTTACATTATCAAGACTGTAGACTCTAGACTTCAGACTTTTTACGAAGCAGGTAATTTTTTTTATTTTCACACATGTGATTTATCATAAAATATATTTCAATTTTTAGTAAAATTAGCTTCTTTACTTTATTATAGAAGCGCTGTTTTCGTCTGTTCCCGAAAAGCTCTAAGATAATAAGAAGAAAGCGGAATATAACAATTCGCTATCTAGAAATCTTCGCGTCTTTTTTCGCTCCAGGCTATTCCAGGTATATAGAGCTAATTAGAACATGAAAAGAATTGGATTATAGCAGACATAAAAAGCACTGATAACAGATTTTTGCTTTCTGATTCTATAAAACTTTTCTGAGTATAAAAATTATTTATTTTTGCTATTTGTTGCAACATAAAGGAGTGCGTATAATGTTGTAGAATATTGCATGGGCCCTGTGATATAAGTCTTTAATTAAGCGGTATTATTCTACCTCATGATCATTTTGGTTTCAACTTAGAAGGTAGTGCAAAAAATATAGACCAAAACCTCGAAAGATAATACTTTAAATATACTAGAGAGCTTTAAGCGGAAGTATGGAGCGAAATAAAGGTTTACGGATATTCAGTGGACGCCATGTATGTTTTCTCTATGAAGCCAGATCTTTCCGGTAGTTTAACTTTTATTGTAAATAAAAATTATGATTTATTAATTATAAAAGCCATCCGATTTGAAGGAAGATTTAATGTTTGGGGGCGTTGCTCATCCAGCTGTTTACGTCACCAGTTAGCAGCTAGCTGTTCAGCTTTAAGATGTCCGATGTCCTGGAAATCAGCAACTTCTAGTTATTAGGAAAGATACAGGCCAAATCTACAGTGGTAGTCATATAGTGAGATGTTAGTCCTTTTTAGAAATATTCGCGCAGTTTCGTAGCCTGCGAGTCCCACAGTTGCCAAGGTACCTGTTCGCTTCTGTGTCAATAATCGCCTCTAACAGAGCGTGTTTGTCCAGTATCAGTTTATCATTTGTCTCTTCACGGAAGAAATGCAGCTTTCTGCTTTTGTCGAAACCCAGAGACATCCAGACATCATAGGAGAGCCGCAGCAATATATTAAGTAGGCTGTTCAGTTTCGAATCTGAGCCTGCATAAACCTTTATGTCTTTCATGTACATGATATAAGTGAGATAAGTCTCTGCCACTTCAGCTTTAGTTTTGAACCCATAGGATGTATTGTCAAGTGTCCAACTTAGTGTCCTCAATGCCAAGAGTGTGCTGAATTAATCCTTGTACACCAAGTCTGCATAGCGTGAAGCAGAAATTGGATAACACGCGGACAGACCTTTTATGTCTCAAAGACCTTAAGTAAATAATGATAAGAAAGTTTAATTACAGAAGATTATACAATGTAGATTATTGTTATGTAATTATTATTATAGATGTAATGCGTGGCTGCATTGAACTTTATTAGAAGTACAGGCATTTGCCTGAATATTTTGCCATTAGAGAGGAAAGCTGCAGAAAATCATCCTTCAGAGTACATACAGTTTTCCGACTGTCAAATTTGACTGCAGGTATTCAATATCCTTAGGCGTAAACAGTCATCCCCGGTGTCAAACCTACCGTTAGACATTAGTTAAACGCAGTTAATACGCGACTCAGGCGTACATCAGTACTATTCTGCGATTAGAAATAAACTCAAAATCCAGATAGTTCATTCCAACCTCGTCGTTGGAAAGGCCTGGCTTACTCTCCTTATCCTGAGTGCAGCTTCTTATTTTTTAAAAAGGTTTCCATCACTGGCCACCATTCTGGGGTAACTACAGCTCCGTAAGCAATTTTATTAACTGTGAACGCCACAAAGTCTATGCCAGCAAAGTTAACATGGAAGGCTTCAACACTTCCGTCTTTCAGCGCTTCAAATTCTGGAATTTTATTCAGACCATCTTTAATAGATACTGAGTAATGTGGTGGGTCAGGATTTGGCGTGACCTTGAAGAAATATCCGTCATATACGATAAACCATTGTGAATGGTCAGGATTGAGAGCTCTTGGACTTGGTTCATCTTAAAAAATAAGATACAGGTTTACGATTTTAAAAGGTGAAAACTCAATCATTTAAAGTTTTTATCCAATTTTTAATTACAATTTACAAATGCTTTTAAAGAACTCTTCTCAAATGAACCAGTAAAAATGTAATATAGTGCTCCACGCGACTATCGGACCCGCTCTCGCGAGTTCTCTCATCAAATTATAATCCTCGATTAGTTGTGTCTTGAACCAGTTCATAATAATCCAAAGTTAAGTGCAAAAGGGATGAATGATAAGTGTCATGCTTAACCAGCTGATGGACAACGCCGCGTACAAAATAACTACTGATACTAAACAACTAGCGAATCTAACTTATTAAACCAGGGACGAAATTTCTCTGAGTAAACCAGTGAGATCTTAATAATGATTGAACGTGACACCCTTTTAGCTCTTTCAACCATTTAGATATTACTGAAAACCATAGATATTTCTCTGGCTCATTTTAAGAGAGTAGAAGCAAACTCAGCACTCAAAATTCTCCCTTTAGGCCTTAAGTATACCAAAAATTTATCACATATTCATTTACCTGGTACAAATCCATCTCCTGACTTAGGTGGAAGCTTAACTCCCAAAACGTGTAAGTTTCCATCTTCATGTCGTTTTACATATACCACACATTTAATGAGAAATTGTTCGTACATTGCATACACAGCTTGGACATAAAAGTCGTTGTCATAATGATAATAATTATTTGGAATATAACCATGATCATGCTGACCATCAAATGTACAACTCTTCGCCACATATTCGCCAGTATTTCGCCTTGCTAGCGGCACGATAATTGTCACGTCCAAATGTTCCATATAAACTTTTGGGCTAGGTGGTCGACCTGCTTTTGTTGTTCTACGTGCATGAGGAGTTTGCGGATTAGAATTCGGCAAGGAAGAACCTTCTCCGGAAGGGTTCGGCGAAGCAATCGATAATCTTTTTACACGGGTTTGAGCTTCTTTACTTGGATGAAGAAATCCTCTATTAGAGTTCAGCAAGGAAAAACCTTGTACGGAATGTTCCATCGAAACATGTGAAACAGGAGTATGCGCAATATCATACGACAAGGAAGAACCTTCTCCGGAAGGGTTCGACGAAGCAATTGATATCCTTTTTACACGGGGTTGATCTTCTCTACTTCGATGAAGAAAACCTGTATTAGAGTTCAGCAAGGAAAAACCTTGTACGGAATGTTCCATCGAAACATGTGAAATAGGAGTATGCGCAATATCATACGACAAGGAAGAACCTTCTCTGGAAGGGTTCGACGAAGCAATTGATATCCTTTTTACACGGGGTTGATCTTCTCTACTTCGATGAAGAAAACCTGCATTATAATTCGTTAAGGAAGAACCTTTTCCGGAACGTTCAATTGAAGCATGTGAAACGCTTTCTCCACAGGGTTGACCTCTACATAAACGAGGAGTATGCGCAATGTCATACGGCAAGGAAGAACCTTCTCTAGAAGGTTCTGGCGAAGCATTTAATTCTGTAAAAAGAGGAGATCATCGCTTTAAAAAAAATATTTCACAGACCGAATCTATCTCAAGCTATGTAGAACTACACTCAATGTGAAAAATGTCGCGGGGACGAAATAATTACGTTGTTCTTAGAGAAAATTAGGCGGGACCTATTTCATCGGTTTGCAAAACCGAATTGTCTATGAAGTTATAAGAATTTCAGTGTTGAGATTTCAAATTTATTTCCACACTCAAATAGTATTTATAAATTATTTTAAATTAACCGCAAAATTAAAAAAAAAGGTTTTGAAAGCACGAAAATAACTATGAACTTTCAAAATTTGCAAAATTTTGATGATATTTTTATAAATTTTATAAATTTATATAAAAACAGAAAAAAGTTTCTAAATTAATCGATTTTTGAAAATGTTTTAATGTTTAGAAATTCATAGAATCAAGATCAAGATCACTCAAAGAAGAGATTAATAAAAAGGTAAAGGAGTTGCAAGGTATGACGAAAACAAAAATAAGCACAAACTGGGAATTTGATGGTAGGGAGAGTGAGATTAAGGAATAAGAAAGGCTGCGAAAAATAAAACAAAGAATAGAAAAGATAAAAGAGGGAAGACTGAAACAGAAACGTAGTGGTGAAGATTTTCAGATTATAGGGGAAGGAGCTAAAGGAAGGAGTGGAAGAAGTACTAAAAAGGTTTGAAGCTAAGGTAGAGAAAGAGGAAGTGCGAAGTATCGGAAGGAAAGAGCAAAGAGAGGGAAAAATGGTAATGGTGAATCTAAAGAAATGGGAACATAAAAGAAAAGTGATGACAAAGAAGAGGGTGCTAAATGGAAACTCAGAAAGAATAGAGGATAATTTGACATGGGTATAAAGTAGCATGGAGTATAAGTAGAGGGAAAATACGTAAAAGGAAAGAAACAAGGAAATAAGAACATTGGTTAAGTATTTGCAAAATATTGATAGAAGGTCTATGGTAGGATTGCAACGCGGATAGGGAAGAGGTAGTAAAGAATGAGTCTTTGAGAAACTAGTAGAGAAAGGAATGGGAGATACAGAAATAAAATGTAGTACGAAACAAAAGGAGACAAATGAGAAATCTGACACAAAGGGATGTAGCAGTACAGATGGTGACGTATCAGGATGAAAGGGGATGGGAAAGAGTAAGAGGAAAATTACCAAGTGGTTACAAAAGGTATTTTTAAAACGCAAAGGGAAAAAATAAGCAGGGCAATGGGAGGAATTGTGATGAGACAAAGGAACGACTGTATAATAGAGAAAAATAAAAGGGGTATATAAGAACAAAAAGGAAGATTATTAGAGGAAAAGATAAATATGAGAAAAGAGTGTTGGAAGATGGAGTTTATTTGAACGGTGATATGCAGGAGAAATCAAAGATGATAGAACTGATGCAAGAAAATAAGCAAGAGATTAGGCTTGTAATAGAAGGGGATTTTAATGCGAGAACAGTAGATTGAGGAGAGAGGAAAAGGGTTGCAGAGCGAGAAAGAAATATAAAGCGAGTATACTAAACAGCGAGAGGAAAAAATTGTTACAAATCCTAGAAAAGATGGGATGGCTTATCCTAAAAGAAAATACAGAGGAGATGAGGAAGAGCAATATACACGTTCAGGAGGACGAAGGGGAACAGGAACTGATTACTTGGTGGTGGACGACGTGTTAAGAGAGAGTAGAAAATAAAAGAGAGATGTAAAAAATAGAATAATAAAATCAGAATAAAAATTAAGCAAAAGTAAAAAGAGCAGGAGGTTTGGATTGGTCAATGGATGGTAAAGGACAGTTTTAGGAAAAGGTCAGGAATATCAAAATAAGAGAAAATTGAAGATGGAAAACATAAGAGAAATAAAAAAAAAAATATTGGTGTGCACAAGAAAAAAAGAAGTTGGTTGAGGAAGGAGTAGAAGTGGATGGAATAAGGGTTGTAAACAGAAGAAGAGGAAGGATGTGACCAGAGAAATGAGAAATCACAGATAAAAAACAGGTAGTAGAGAAAAATATAGGAGAAAAAGAATAAGTATGCAGAGTTGTATGATCCCAAAAACAGAGAAGGAAAAAGAAGTTTAAAGAAGAGGCGGTGAATACTAGGGCGGAAGAAAAGGTTTGGAAGGTGGTAAATAGAGAAAGAAGAAGAAGAAAAATATTAAACCAGGATGTAGAACTAGTGTAGGATGTAGAAGTAGTAAATGTAGGAAGTACTGTATAAATGAAGGAAAATGGAAGGTGGAAAGAGTAGTGGCACCCATATATGTGACTGTTTTATCGGAAAGGCTAAAAGAAGAAGTTGAGATAAAAACATAGAACCGCCGAATCAAACTGGGTTTAAAAAAAGGTTGGGGGTGATGATAGCATTGTTTGTGCGCTTAAAAAAACATTTGACTCGTTATATCGACGTAATATAGAAAAGTTATGATAAGGAAAGGGACAACAGAATATTGAAATCTTTTAAAAAGACTTGCAAGATTATCAAACTCGCAAGAATAAATGAAGGAAAAGGGTGGGGAGGAGTTCGGACAAGGAATTAAAAATTTTTATTAAATTTGAAAATTTGTATAAAGTGGATGGACTATTTGTTTCACAGCTTATGAGAAATGTTGGACTAGTCATCTTAAATTTCTGGAAGGCAAGACTGTACTGTTACAAAATCGAATTTTTTTATTTTAGAAAGGACGTGTAGGCTCGTTATTATTAAATTTCTCAACTAGAATAGGAATTTGTTTGCTGCAGAGTGATGAAAAAAATTGTGCAACGAGCAAAATTGCATAGTTCTCAAATATAAAATCACGGTTACGTGGAGTAAACAAATAAATGTGCGTCAGTTGCTAATTTTCCAATTTGAATGACATAAGGTAAAATAGACAAAATGTGGAAACAATTCAGATTTCATCACTATAAAGCAACAGAAATTGTAAATCATCATAAATTAAGATAAAAATTTCCGCAATATATCAACAAATCGCATGCAATCACATTGCATGGGTAGAAATACAAAATTTTTTTTTATATTAGTTTTGTTTTTTTTTTATTTCGATTAATTTATTAAATTTGTAAAATAATTTTCTGTAAGTCGATCAGCTTGCCAAAACTGCTTGATATTTTCAAAAATGGTTTAAAATCTTTTAAAATGGAAAATGTTTGGTAATTCCTAATTTAAAAAAAATTGGAAATATAGCAAATTATGAAAGTTTTTGGAAATGTAGTAATATTATTATGTTATAATTTAATAGCTTTCATTTCATAAACACCTTGCTTCCCGTTAGGAAAAGATATTGAAAGTTTTATGATATCAATAAAATTTTTTAAAGTTTTGTAGAGTTTTAAATTTTCTATTATCATACTCATATACATAGGTGCATATGACGTCTTTCGGCACTGAATTTGCTATTTAAATAGGAATTTTCCCAAAGCAATGCAGTCAAATATTTTTACTCTTATTCCATCTTCCAATTGCAAATATTGATTTTTCTCAGCTATTCTGCAACTTGTGTCATTTAGACTGCTAGTTATTGTAACTAAGAATTTATTAATTAATATGTGAATGTCACTTTTTTCTAACATTAATATGCTTTCAAAAATATTGATCTTTCTAACTCTCAATGGCAACTTTGCAAAATTCGTTTTCAGTCCCTCCCGGTTTCGGTCTTTCTAGAACTGCTAGCCCATTGAGTTTCTCAGAGGGCTAGAAGAGAAAAGTTGTGACTTTTGCGGTTGAAGGGCCGCAGTGCGCTAGTACTCCGTTGAGTTCATTGCGCAATGTCATGCATTCCAATTGAAGACGATTTAGGCAGCCCTAACTGTTTACATTTGGATGCCCGAAAATTAAAATTAAAACTTTTTGCGAGCAAACCCCGACACAGGACTGAAAAATAGTTTGATATATTTAGTTTGTAGTATATTTATAATTGATATGGAAAAAATATTTGTTTGTATCGCTATGGTAATAATACTATTTTCTAGACTATATCCTAGATTGTCATCGAACTCTTGTAAAGATCAAGATGATATGCACAAAATTTTAAACCAATAGTTTCTTGATACAGAGTCACACTTACCCATAAACTGGATAAAAATTTTAATTGTGAAAAGTAAAATCCTGTTGTCAATCTCCATTCTTTCAGATTTTCTGGACACTTTTCATAGGCGATGACCGATAAATGGGAAAGATTCTCACCATTATATTACTCAAGACTTTCGCATTACACAACCTTATGACAACACGGAAAACCTTCCATACTGTAAGAATTCAAAATGTGGCAGTATTACTAGACGTGGTGAAGGTGATGAAATATCTTAATAATCAGAACAAACAGTTTAAGGCGCAAACATTTCCCGGACCTTGCAATATTTTTCCCCGAAATTTTCACACTAAAATTCTCAGTTTTTTTGCTAAAAATTAAAAACCGAAAATTTTCATTTCAAAGAAATTATTGAGATACAATTTTTTTGAAGTCGGATGAAAAGGCTGCAATCAATTGAAAAGTACAATTATCCGACAGCAGATAATTTTTACCCCAAAGCGGATAAAACTTTAGTTTAAGTTTAATAACATTTTAGTTTTCAGCGTTTTTATTTATTAATAATTTATAGACAGTAACTTAAGAGATATTATTTATCAAAATTAAATAAAAACGCTGAAAATAATTGGAACCTACAATTATCTGACAGCAGATAATTTGTATCAAGTGGCGGATAGAAATCACCTGCGACAGAATAATTCTAGTTTGCACCGTTTTTATTTCATAATAATTTATACACTGTGACTTCCGAGCTATTATTTATCTAAAGTTGAATAGA
>JAAAKG020159976.1:0-41531 GCA_010014905.2 Druon quercuslanigerum | reverse complement strand
AAACGCTACAAACAATTGAAAACTACAATTATCCGACAGCAGATAATTTGTATCAAGTGGCGGATGGAAATCACCTGTGACAGAATAATTTTAGTTTGCACCGTTTTTATTTCATAATAATTTATACACTGTGACTTCCGAGCTATTATTTATCTAAAGTTGAATAGAAGCGCTGCTAACAATTGAAAACTACAATTATCCGACAGCAGATAATTTTCCTCACGAGTTTGAGAAAAATTATCCACGCCAAATAATTGTAGTTTTCATCGTTTTTATTTAATAATAAATTATTTGCAGCAACTTCCAAGATATTATTTATCTGAAGTTGAATAGAAACGCTACAAACAATTGAAAACTACAATTATCCGACAGCAGATAATTTGTATCAAGTGGCGGATGGAAATCACCTGCGATGGATAATCATAGCTTGCACCGTTTTTATTTAATAATAATTTATACACAGTGCATCCCAGAGATATTATTTATCGAAAGTTGAATAGAAACGCTGCAAACAATTGAATAATACAATTATTCGGCAGCGAATAATTTTTCTTTAGATGTTGGAAAAAATTATCCACGGTGGATAATTGTAGCTTGCAGCGTTTTTATTTAATAATAATTGATACATAATAACTCCCAAAATATTATTTCTCTTAAGTTATATAAAAACGTTGCAAACCATTGGAAACTACAATTATCCGACAGCAGATAGATTTTATCAAGTGGCGGATGAAAATCACCTGCGACAAAAAAATTTATTTTGGACCGTTATTTTTAATAATAATTTATACACAGTGCATCCCAGAGATATTATTTATCTTAAGTTAAATAAAAACGCTGCACACAATTGTAGTCTGCAATAATCCAAGAGCAGATAGATTTTATGAAGTGGCGAATGAAAATCCCCTGCGACGGATAATCTTAGTTTGCACCGTTTTTATTTAATAATAATTTATACACAGTGCATCCCAGAGATATTATTTATCAAAAGTTGGATAAAAACGATGCAATCAATTAAGAAGTACAATTATCCGACACTACATAATTTTTCTCATAAAGCGGATAAAAATTACCCGGTGTGAATGATTGTAGTTTTCATCATTTTTATTTAATAATAAATTATTTACAGTAACTCCCGAGATATTATTATTTTCAAAGTTGAATAGAAACGCTGCAAACAATTGAAAACTACAATTATCCGACAGCAGATTGTTTCTCAAGTGGCAGATGGAAATCACCTTTGACGGATAATTTTAGTTTGCACCGTTTTTATGTCATAATAATTTATACACAGTATCTCATGAGATATTATTTATATGTAGTCAAATAAAAACGCTGCGAACAATTGAAAACTACAATTATCCGAGATCAGATAGATTTTATAAAGTGGCGGATGAAAATCACCTGCGAAGAATAATTTTCTTTTGCATCGTTTTCATTTAATAATAATTTATTCACAGTGCATCCCAGAGATATTATTTATCGAAAGTGGGATGAAAACGATGCAATCAATTAAGAACTACAATTATCCGACACTACATACTTTTTTTCATGAAGCGGATAAAAATTACCTGCGGCGAATAATTGTAGTTTTCATCGTTTTTATTTTATAATAAATTTTTTAAAGTTACTTCCAAGATATTGTTTATCTGAAATTGAGTAGCAACGCTGCAAACAATTGAAAACTACATTTATCCGGCAGCAGATAGATTTAATGAAGTGGCGGATGAAAATTACCTGCGAGGGATAATTTTAGTTGGCACAGGTTTTATTTCATAATAATTTATGCACAATACATCCCAAAGATATTATATATCGAAAGTTGGAATAAAACGATGCAATCAATTAAGAAGTACAATTAGCAGACATCAGATAATTTTTCTCACGAAGCCGATTAAAATTACCCGCGGCAGATAATTGTAGTTTTCATCGTTTTTATTTAATATTAAATTATTTACAATAACTTACCAGATATTATTTATCCGAAGTTGAATGGAAACGCTGTAAACAATTAAAAACTACAATTATCCGGCAGCAAATAATTTTCCTCACGCGGTTGATAAAAATTATCCACGGCGGATAATTGTACTTTTCATCGTTTTTATTTTATAATAAATTTTTTAAAGTTACTTCCAAGATATTGTTTATCTGAAATTGAGTAGCAACGCTGCAAACAATTGAAAACTACATTTATCCGGCAGCAGATAGATTTAATGAAGTGGCGGATGAAAATTACCTGCGAGGGATAATTTTAGTTGGCACAGGTTTTATTTCATAATAATTTATGCACAATACATCCCAAAGATATTATATATCGAAAGTTGGAATAAAACGATGCAATCAATTAAGAAGTACAATTAGCAGACATCAGATAATTTTTCTCACGAAGCCGATTAAAATTACCCGCGGCAGATAATTGTAGTTTTCATCGTTTTTATTTAATATTAAATTATTTACAATAACTTACCAGATATTATTTATCCGAAGTTGAATGGAAACGCTGTAAACAATTAAAAACTACAATTATCCGGCAGCAAATAATTTTCCTCACGAGGTTGATAAAAATTATCCACGGCGGATAATTGTAGTTTACAGCACTTTTATTTAATAATAATTTGTACATACCAACTCCCAAGATATTATTTATCTAAAGTTCAATAAAAGCGTTGCAATTAATTAATAAACACAATTATCCAACAGCATAATATGCTTCTCACGAGACCGATAAAAATTACCCGTCTGCGGATAATTGTAGTTTTCAATTGTATGCAACGTTTTGATCCAACTTCATATAAATATTTGTCTTAACTTAATTTGTCTTAAATGCTAATAATATTCAGTTTGAATAATGCTACAAAGTTGCCGTTTTTTCCGAAATTTTCAACATTTTATCCAATTTCAAATTAAAGTGAGGTAAATAATTATAGTTGTAAAATTAACTGCCTAACCAATTTATTGCTATTCTTAATAATATCCAGTTTAAATAATGCAAAAAAGTTGCAATTCTTTCTGCAATTTTTATTTTTGGTCCACTTTCCACTTGTAGTAAGTTAATCTTCAATTTATTGTAACTATAATAAATAATAATTGCTAACAGCTTTCTTTTTAATTATTTATCCTCGATATTTGATGTTCCCTCTGAAATGTTTAAACATTTACCCAATTTTTAATTGCGTAAAGTAATAAGCAATTTGAGTTAACAGGCGTAGTTTTTCAAGAAATTCATAATTATTTATAACTTCTTTCTTTTAAATAAGTTTACAAATTTTCTAAAAGAAATAATCGCTTATTGTTTATAAATATATATTTTTTAGAGAAATTACTATAACTAATTACAAAAAAGGTTATCTTACACGGGAGATATAAGTTTCTTAGCTAAGAGAAAATAGTCATCAACAATAGTAATTTGTTTAAACAATGAATTTTTTGTATATTTTAATCATTATTACCTCACTTTACGTTCAAAGTGGACAAGAAGTTGAAAATGTCAGAAAAAAGGGCAACTTCCTAGCATTATTCAAATGCAATATTCTTAACAATATTAAGAAATTGTTTAAGAATTACGTTTGTTAACTTTAATAATAATCATTATCTCACTCTAAATAAATAATAAATAAATTGTTGCAAAAAATATTGAAGATTTTTAGAGAGTTACTTCATTTTTTTAGGAATTAAAAGAATCGAGGTAAACTCAATTCTGCAGGGCATGAAGAGAATGAAAAAAATACTCCTAATATTGATGGGAAAATTTTAACTTTTGAAAATATTTTTTGAAAGATTTCAAATCAAAATTTTGCAATTAAGCATATTTTTACAATAAAATTTTATTAAGATTTAGAGAGACACTTTAAAATATTTCTAAAATTGTCATAGAAAAATCTGAAAGATTTCAAGACAAGTTTTTTGATTTTTCAGCATTTAAAAAGAAATTCACGAAAAATTAAAGTAATTTAAAAATATAAGAAGGTTTCATAATTTTGTGAGGAAGAACAAAACATTTTTCTTAAGATTTATTTTAAAGTATTTTATGACCATTTATTTTCAAAAATGAATTTTGAAGAAAAATTAAAAAAACTTTAAAGGAATTGCAAAAGATTTTCTAAAATGTTAAAAAAGAGTGGAAGATTTTAAAGCAAAATGACTCAATTTGGTAAGATTAAAAAACACGAGCAAATTAAAAAAAATATTTAGTAGATTTGAAAAGCTTCAAAGAGATTTTTTTATTATTATTTGGACTAACTTAAGACTTTTTTGAAACGGTAATAGTCCGGGATGAGTAAAATTTATTTTTTAGTGCTTTTGCTGACAAAATTAAAAATTCAGATTTGTCAGAGCAACAAAATATTAACAACTCATTATTATCTGTAATGACAATACTTCTTAGTCACCTTTAAGACTATAAATTTGTTGAACTATTTTCGAGTTTTTTTGTTAAAATATTAGAAGCACCATTTTCTTTAAGAATATTTCGATTTTAAATTACCTGAATGAAGAACTTATATACTAAATTTCATTCATATTGGATTATTAAGAAAAAATTGTTAAGCCTTATTATAGCCAGCAGAATAAAATTCATTTGGGTATCAGCATTTTTTCAAGTTTTTGGGCACCATATTGAAGCCGAATTTTTCTTTTAAAAACGTGAATTTTCAATCAAATACTTGAGTTTTTAAGAAAAAATTAATTTTTAACTAATCAGTGTTATTACAACCAAAAAGTTAAACTTTATAGATAAAGAGAAAAATTTCAAAAAAATTTTAATCCAAGAAGATAAAATTTCTTTGAAGAGAGTAGAATTTTCAACAAAAACTTTATCCTTAATTGAAGACAAAGAGGACTGTTCTTCCATAAAAAATGAATTTGTAAATCTAAAGTGCCCAATTTTTAACAAGAAAGTTTAATTTTCGACCGAAAAAAAAACTTTACCAAACAGTTAAATATGTAAGAAACTGATTAAATTTTTAATTGAATAGTTAAATCTTTAACCATATAGACTGACTTTTAATTTACAAAAAGTTTTGAAAATGAATAATAACTGAAGAAAAGGTTACTTTTAGCAATTCACAAAAATATTCAGAATGAATTGGCCATGAAAGGTACTCAATATTTCTTTAAACTCAGGGAATGCGAATAGATAAAAATAAGTTTAGTTTAATATTAAGAAAATGTTTTATATTTTTAAACAACTATTCCTCTACGTCATAAAAGTAAAATAGGAAAAATGTTACAAGAGTTAAGAGTTTTAATTTGTACCAGAGATAAATAAAAAATTGCACTAAATAAAATTCCTATATCAAGCATGAGAGAGATAAATATCAACTTAAGTGTTTAAAAAACTAATAAATTTTAGTTTTTAAGCAGTTTTGCTCTCCGAATATAATTTGGTAAAATTGAACAAAGCATAGTGAAATTTTACAATTTTGATTGGCAAAAAGTGAGCCAATAAAGATTAGTAGAAAATTACAAATTTGAGTTGTCCAAATCTTGGCAATTCAGTAGTAGAAAACTTATGGCTTTTTAATTGTTTGGGCAAAGTTGATCAAAATGAGAAGGATTACAGACAGAGTTTTGTTTTCGATATTTTAATTTTAATTTAGTTTAATTTTTACCTTATTATCCTTTGAATATTGCAATTACTTAGCAAACTTATTAAAAATATTCGCGATCCATGTGCTTTAACTTAAATACACATGTGCTTTTCATGCTTCAAGAAGTTTATATAAATTTTCTAACTTTTTGTATGCAAAATATATTTTAATGTCTCTTAATCAAAACTTGTGAAATTAAACTAATTACAACTAAAATTTTACAGACTTAATTAATGATAAGTAAGCCACTAAATATTGGTATAAGATTACTAATTTGATGAATCAAGATATTTGTTAATTCAATAGTGGAAAGCAAATTAATTTCTTTACAAAAATAAATAAATGTACTCAGACCTGTATATGGAATAACTAAAAAAGGTTATAAAAATGAAAATCGTGAAAAACCGAATTGTTCAATAGAACGTGGTGTACCACTTTTATGTTTAATGAAATGATAAGTAGGATATACTGAGCAATTTTTTCCATGACCGATTCTGTTTTCATTTTCACAACATTTCCTTTTAAATGTTTCAACAAAGTTAAAAAAAAAAGAATTTGATTAATTACAATTGTTTAATGGGTTAAAAATTAAGTATGCTTATTCAAGGTATTTACGCGTTATTTGTGAGAAAAATTCTGTTTGCGATTTTAAATATTTTATAATTTACAATTATGTCAGAGATTAATAAACAATTTCAAAAACTAAATAAGAATACCCATTATGGCTTTTATTTATAATAATTGTTAATAAAAATAATCAAGATAGTTTAAGAACAATGAACAATTTTATTAATGGTAGGTATAGGTTTTGCAACAAATTAAGGAAAATATGGACACTGGCTGATTTCTTATTGACAATTGACAAATCTAGTAGTAGCCTCCAGTAGTGTTGGTATATACTACTTTAATCGGAAAAAATATTTTTTCGAAATAGTCCTATTGGCATTCTATATTATTTTTTTGAACACAAAATTTTTCAAAATCTGAATTTCGAAAATATAAAAGTTGTGCTCGGTTGCACTAGGCGTCCAGAAAAATATTGTCTTGTAAAATTTTTATTCAGCTCTATATATTTTGGCCAAATACCAGTTTTCTTCCTCAAAATAATTTTTTTAATTTAAAATTTTTCATAATGCGAGTTTTGATATTCTAAACGTTGTGCTGCTTAGCGCTATGCGTCCAAAACAATTATTGTCATACGCACTTTTTACTTTGGTCTATATTTTTTGATGAAATACTAGTTCCTTTTATTCTCAGAATACATTTTGTATTTAAAAAAAATTTCAGAATGCTAATATCAAAAATCTGAAAATAGTGCTGATTTGTGCTAGGCGTGCAAAACAATTATTGCCCTCTACACTAGATGTTCACGAAAAAATATAGACCTGATTAGGAAATGTATTTTGAAAATAATCTTTTGCGAACCTAGCACAATCTAGCACAACTTTAAAATGTTTTAAATTCGCATTTTGGAAATTTTTTAATATATTATTACTATTAAAATTAGTGTTTTACTAAAAAACTAGTATTTCAACAAAAAATACAGACCTGTGGAAAAAGTGTATAAGAAAATATTTTTTTCTGGATGTCAAGCGCAACACAGCACAACTTTTAGATTTTCGAAATTTACATATTGAAAAATGTTGTTTTCAAATAATCAATTTCAGACAAAAAAATTTGAATTTTTGAAAAATGAAAAAAAAAATTATTTTACGAAAAAAACTGGACTTTCACCAAAAAATATAGACCTTAGTAGTAACACAAGTGAAAAGTAATAAGATTAAAAGGTTTATCGTACAATAATTGTTTTGAGCGCCTAGAAAAAACCAGCACTAGGATTATATTCTCGAAATTCACTTTTTTTTTTTTAATTTTAAATTGAAAAAATTAGTTTTCGGAAAAAAGTAGTACTTTATACACAAATATAGAGAGGAGTAAAAAGTGTGTGAGACAATATAATTTTTGCATGCCTAGCACAAAACAATAAACCCTTTAGATTTTCGAAATTCAAATTTTCTGAAAGGTTCGATTCAAAAATCTAATTTCTTAAAGAAAACTAGATTTTCTCCAAAAATATGGCCCTGAGTGAAAAGTTTATGAGACAATCATTTATTTTCACGCCGAGCACAACCCAGCACAACTTTCAGATTTTCTGTTTTCGTACTTTTTGCATTTTAGTTTGCAACTAATACCTTAGTAAAAAGGTATAAACATATTTTATACTGTATATAGCAATTAAACAAATTTTTTAAAATTTCAAGAGTGAAAAATAGATAAATTTAATATAATGTTGATGCAGTAAATGTCGAAGTTTCGAATTTTTCTGAGCAATAGATTCTGATATAGAATTGTGCAGTGTGGAAATATAACAATTCTGTTAAAAAAATAATTTAAATAAATATTTATTTAATCAGACACGAGCAAATCTAGAAATTTTTATTCAAGTGAATAATTTCCTTGAATGTACGAGATATTTATTTTTATCAAGAAGATACAGCCAAAGAGTTCATTTCTTCAGATCAATAAAATATATGTGTCTGACTAAAATAAAAATTACTACTGTGAGAGAATATTTTCTTGATGCTGCGAAGTAGGATTAAAGTAAATAAGTTTACTGGTTTGCAAACTTAAAATGAATTTTTAACAAAGAAAATAGATTTTTAACCCAGTATTAAATAAAATTTTTTTTTAAATTAAATAGTTGAATTTCCTACCATACTGTAAATTTGCTACAAAATAGTTGGATTTGCAACAAAAACTACGGATCTTTAAAAAATTGGATTTTTTGACAAAGTAGTTTAGCCATCGACCAGAAGTTGAATTTTATTAAACCAAAAAAAATGCTTCTTCCGCTGAAAATCTAATATTAGATATTTAACTAAAAATAATCATTTTAACCTAAATAAAAAGCAGTTGAAGA
Organism: Druon quercuslanigerum; assembly: GCA_010014905.2. Classification (NCBI taxonomy): domain Eukaryota; kingdom Metazoa; phylum Arthropoda; class Insecta; order Hymenoptera; family Cynipidae; genus Druon; species Druon quercuslanigerum. The sequence continues at coordinate 33,023 of JAAAKG020159976.1, read as the reverse complement.
AAACGGATTATATGTCAACCAAGGATATGAATTTTCTACTAAAAAAGACGAATTTTCATCAAAACACATGCATTTTTAATACAAATAGTTGAATATTTAAACAGAAAAGATAAATTTTTATTAAAAGTATCAATTCAGGAAAATTTTATAGTAACAGTAGCAGTCAAAAAATTCAATGCTCAAACCAGTGAAATAAACTTTTGACAAACATGCTGGATCTTGTTTCAAAAAAGGATTTTTAATAAATTATTTTAAATATAAACTAAGTAATTGAACATTTAACTAGAAGAGGTAACTTTTAAACTCAAAAAATGAATCAATAAAAAAAATACTTTTTTAACAATAGTGTCTAACATTTAACCAAGTATTTTTATTGTCACTCTTAGGTTGCTTGACCAGGCAATACGTATTAATTAATTTTAGATGTTAATCTTTGTTTTTGTTTGCTGGTCTAAAGCAATATTACTAAAATATTATTAAATCTTTAAGATTGTAAAAAAATGTCTCTATCTCCGCTGGGATCTGAAGATCCTGGGTTCAGATCCCAGCAGAGATTGAGACATTTTTCACAATCCTAAAGATTTATCAATATTTTAATAATATTGATTTAGGCCAGTAAACAAAAACAAAAATTAACATCTAAAATTAATTTAACCAAGTATATTAATTTTCTATCAAAAAAGAAGCATTTTCAACCAAATATGGGAGTTTTTAACCGAGTGGCGACTAATTAATTACATTTGTAATTACATTACTAAAGTTATTACTGAGTACATAAAAGAAATTGTGATTATCCTCATAATAGTTTAGAATTATAGAAGAAAAATGGATATTAAGTTTCAAATAATGTATAATTACAAAAGAAAATTGTAATTATAATAAAAATAATTAATAAACAGTGTAAAAATTGTAATTATTGTAAGAAAATTTTTGCGAATCAACGCAATTTTGCGAATATTATAAATTTATCTATACGAAGGCAACCATGTTTTTTAGAATTTTATTAATATTTTTATGACCTAATAGTAACCTGATAGTAAATATTTTGTTTTTAAAAAATAACTGGTTGATTACACTAGTTTACAAAATGAAATTTTTTTCTGCCCACCATATCTCACTATAATTTTGCACTAAACACGAAAATAAAATCAATTTTCGAAAGTTGTTAGATCAGTCCAGTAGTTCAGATGCTAGTGATTTTAATCAGTTAAACGAGTTATATTTTTTGCAAAAAACGAGATTGACATTTCACTTATCGTCCAGGAAGGAATAGAAATCACAAATATTAGCCAATATATTAAAATCGCTAGCATGTGAACATCGAAAAAACTCTGAAAAATGAAAAAATATGAACATTGATATCTTGAAAAGGCTTGCATGAACAAAATTTTAAGTGTGATTTTTTTTGTTTAGTGGCCCTAAATACATGGAAAAATCATAGTGAGATCTGGTGGGCAATACAACTCTGAACTAGTGTTCTTTATGAGTAATAATACTTTTTACTTTCAAAATTTTTCGGTAAGTTTGACCCAAGGACTGTCAAGCTTGTTTTAAAACAAAAATATTTTCGTGCATTTAGCCTTGAATATTATTCTTTTTCCAAAATGTGCATCAGTCAAACTGTTGTACATGGCAGATATTTCTTTATTGAAAAATTTTCTCATTATTTTGGCCTTTTTGTTCTTCCTTTAGAAAATTTTCCTTTTAAATGCAATGAAAATTATCCGATCACCCAAAAGTAATTTTTAGAACTGTTTAAAAAAGATCCCCGTAGCGAAATTTTTTTATACAAAAATTGAAACTATGATTTTTCCGGGAACCAAACTACCAGATGGTAATTATTAATTATTTAATGTATAATTATAATTTTTTCTTTGTACTGATTAATTATTTGAAGTATAATTACAATTTTTTCTTTGCAATTATTAATTATTTCGTGTATCATTACAATTTTCTTCTGTAATTATTAATTATTTTGAATGTTATTTCAAGTTTTCCTTCATAATTATTAATTATTTTGATGACAATTACAATTTCTCATGTAATTCTTAATTGAAAATGAATAATTACCGATTTTTACAACTCTTTTAAACCAAATAGTTTAATTTTAAAATATAAAATATCATTTTTTAAACCTAAATGTAAATTGTAAAACCAAGAATCTAATAGCTCCGTTTTTAGTTTTAAAAAATAATTATAAAAAATGCCCTTTTAATCAATCTATAAACATCATTTCTAAAAGAAGAATATTTGATATTTCAACCAAGAAAGAGTCAAATCGAATTAAAAAACTCAGTAAAGTTTTACCACCAAAAAAACGAATTCTTAACCAAATAGTTAAAACTATAACCAAACAGATTTATTACCAACAAACAGTTAATTAAAAAAATTATATTACTTCCAGATAGTTGATTTTTTTAACAAAACGAGATGAATTCCGTAAGAAACATATAATAGTTGAATCTTGATTTAAAAAGAATGAAATTTGAATCAAAAGTATTTTGATTAGAGTTCGCAATGTTTATTGCTGTAAAACAAAGCATATTTAGCCAAAATTAAATAAATTCAGACATCGAAATAGATTCAATAAACCTCAGAAGATAGACTTCTTAGGAGGAGGAGGAGAAGGAGGAGGAGGAGAAAGAGGGGCAACAGAAGTAAAAGGAGAAGAAAGAGTAAGATTATGAGAAGGAGAGAGACGAAGAGGAGAAGGAGGAGGAAAAAAGTATAAGGCGAAAAAAGAGGAGGAGGAGGAAGAGAAGGAGAAGGAGCAGGGGCAAGAGAAGGAGAAGGAGAAGAAGGAGTAAGATTATGAGAAGGAGAGAGATGAAGAGGAGAAAGAGGAGGAAGAAAAATATGAGCCGAAAAAAGTGGAGGAGGAGGAGGAGGAAGAAGAAGAAGAGGAGGAGTAGGGGCAAGAGAAAGGGAAGGAGAAGAAGGAGTAAGATTATGGAAAGGAGAGAGACGAAGAGGAGAAGGAGGAGGAGCAGGGACAAGAGAAGGAGAATGAGAAGAAGGAGTAAGATTATGAGAAGGAAAAAGCCGAAGAGGAGAAGGAGGAGGAAGAAAAGTATAAGGCGAAAAAAGAGGAGGAGGAGGATTGTAAACAAAACAAAGATTTATGAAGATCTAATGGTCCGTAACGAATCATAATTTTAAGCGCGCGTTGCCGACTTTTGTGAAGATGGTGCGCAGGCATTTAAAGAACTCGCAATCACCGCTGAATTGTTACAATTTATTAGTAAATCGCGTAAATCATGTAAAAGTAATTTCATTCTGTTTCAGGAACATACATACTCAAAAAACGTTTTGATAATAGAAGGAATGCACATACTATTAAAAAAATTTTATGTTTCGATTAAATTATTTAAAATTTTCAAGATGCTAAAAAACTTAGTTAATAAAATTATCAAATTACCATTTCTTCGTAAAGTTAAAATAACTCTAGAGATTGTTATAATTTTTTTATTTTCTTGGGTTTATTATAAAGGTAAGTCTCTACAGTCTTTCTCAAATTATTAAGATATTTCGTTCAAGCAATACTAAAAAAAAGAAGAAGGAGACAAGAGTTAGATATCTTGTTTTCATTTAAAAAATTGTTTATTTCTACATTTAAAATAAGAATTCGATCAAATTCTTTTAATACATTTGTCTTTCTGTAAGAAGAAGAAGAAGAGGTTTCTTTTTGTTGCAGCTCTCTTGGAACAAAAAACTGATTTTAATAGAAAGCCCCATTTTTTCTGTGACCCATTACTAGTCGGATGTCCGAGGTCGGAACAATGATTGGTTCACACAAAGAATAAAGAAGATGAAAAAAATAAACTAAAAAAAAATAAGAAAAGGGAGAGGGAGGCTGGACATAAGGTCATTGGCTAGATGCTTGGAAATGGAAATAATGAGTATTGAGAAGGTATCGCCTCCTCGCCATAGTCATTGGATCACGTGCTTCTGCGGTCGCGATCATTTCCCATTATTATTATTATCATCGATCGCCGTACTCTGCCAGAGTGCCAGCCTGTCGATATTGCGACGAGTTGCAATAAACTCGATCAAAATAACTCGCCTCGGCTCTCCTCGGCCATGGGGAATAAATTTAGCTTGTTCTTGATCCTCCTGGAAGTCTGCACTCTTCACATTAGACTATCCATTCGTACATTCGTCCATTGTATTATTCTCGAACACTTCCTTAAATTTAACTCAGGGCCAATCTCAATCAGAATATTCAATTTCTCACTGAAAAAATAAATGAGACATGTACAATTTAACTCGTTCCTTTCTTTATTGTTATTACTATTATACAATTGAGTTGTTCAAGGCTTCCTTATACAAATTATTATTATTGTTATTGTAGGATAGAATGTTTTTCAATCTGAAGAAGACGTTTTGAATTATTTCTGTAACTCGAAGTATCTATTTGAAAAAATAATAAAACAAATATTATTTAATAATTGATAGTTTGGACAGTGATAGCTAGTGTATTGGTCATTCTGAAAAAGTAATTTCCGATCTCAATAATTAAATCAACACCTTTACTGAAATTTTTCTATTATAAAAATAGCGATTACCTTTCTTAAATCTTTGAGGGATGATTAAACAACCCTTAAAGTGAATTTAAATACTTTTCCTGTCAGTTTGTGTTCTCTATATTCATTTGCAAATAATTTCCAGCCCCAATAAATTAATTCAAAAATGTCTAGTGATGTTGGTTGTTAAAAAATTTATATTTCCTTGCTTGAATCTTCAGGGAATGATAAAGCAGGTTTTATATCTATCAAAAGACTTTTCTGGCAGTATATATTTCCCACATTTATTGTGGAATAATTTTTGACCCCAGCAACTACATGAAAAGATCTCCCATGGATTTAGTATTTATGAAATATCAATCTGCGTGCTTGAATCTTTAAGGGATGTTACAACAACTCATAAAATAAATTCAAGCACTTTTCGCCTAATAAATCTTTTCCCCATTTATTTCGAATTGATTTCCGAAGTATGATATTCCATCAAACCTGCGAAATCGGTACTTTAGACCTTTGTTCATAAAAATGCAAATATCTCTTAAACTACGATCGACAAAGTGATTCTTCTTTTTTTTTGCAATACAAGTTTCAAGTCTTTTTAAAAAGTTTTAGAAGTTTGACCTATTAAACGTAATTAATCTGTAATAGGAAACTTAAATCCAGAAATATTTCCCTTGACTCTAAAGTTTTGAGAATGTAATCAATTTCAAAATTAGGAGAAGAGGGGTGTAGAAAAACTCCTTATTATAAAAAATGGCTTATTTAAGTTTTATATTAAAATTGAAGGTATTCCAAATATACAGAAAAAATCCTAATCTCAATTTCAAAAAATGGATTAATCACGTCTTGGCTTACTTCTCAAATCTTGCAGAATACGTTAAAATTAAAGGTTTGCGGATAAATTTTTAAGAATAATAGCCTTTCATAAGAATTCTTTTTTTCGTCAACTCGTGTTTGATTATCGCATTGATGATATTCCGACCATACAGAAACAATCATTTCAATTGTTTCCAAAAATGGATTTATCAGGTTATTTATTTAACAAGTCATTAAAAATAGTTAATTTTGAAGTTTAGGGGGAAAATATGTAGGCAACTAGCCTTATTATAAACAAAAAATAACGCTAAGTCACGATTAACAATTAAATTTATGATATTTTAAACGTACAGAAACAATCATTATCTCAATTTTTTCAAAAACTAGTTTTATTAAATTGCCTTTGCTTTCTTCTCAAATCTTAGAAAATGACTTTTATTTTTAAATTTATGTATAGGAAAGTAACCTTAGTATAAAAACTATTGCTTCGTTGACTTAAGTTTAATAATCAAATAGTTGAAATTAAAAAAAAAAGACACAATTATTATCTCAATTTTTTCAAAAATAGATTTTATACATTTTGCACCCTTATTTCTTAAATCTTCAAGAATAAGTAATTTTCTAAGTTTAGGAAAAGACAGATGTACGAAAATAGTCTTATCATAAAAAAAATGTTGTTTGTCGACTTAAGCTTCGATAATCGCATTGACGGTATTCCAAACGTATACAAACAAACATGATTAGAAAATGGGTTTTGTTTTAAATTTTAGGAAAAGATAATGAAGTTGGTGATATTTCAAAAATACTTCACAAATTTTGAAATATGACTAAATTAGGAAGTTTACAAATCCAGGAAAATAGCCTTATTAAAAAAAGTATTTTTTAATTTACCTAAGTTTGATAACCGAATAAATCACTATCCATATATAAAGAAACAATCATTATCTGAATTTTTTCAAACAAGAGTCTGAACAAGTTTTATTCGCTAACTACTAAAATCTTAGAAATTAAATATTGTTTTGAATTTTAGGAGAAGATCATTAAGTTGGTAATATTCCAAACATACTTCTTAAATATTGAAATCTGAGTTAATTTTGATGTTTAGAGGAAGGAAAATGGCCTTATTATAAAAATAACTTTTTCATCATCTTAAATATGACAATATAATCGAGGCATATCCACATACAAAAACAATCATCATACCAATTTAAATAAGAAGTTACTTCCCAAATATTAAAAAATGAGTCAATTTATTTATTTCAGGAGATGACAAGTGTAGAAAAAGCTCTTTATTATAACATTAAAATTTAAGAAATTTAAATTAGAATAAATCAAATTTAAAATCCTATTGAACGCCCAATGAACAAGTTTATGTGCAGAATTCCTAAACATAAAAAAAGCATCCAACGACCAAATTCGGAGAACCACCATAAAATGTTCCTATTGTAATTTGAAAAAAGATAAAAATCATTCTAAAAAAAGGGAAAAAAAGAAACTTTTTTTTTGCCAAAAAAGAAAATTGAGAAGACAACCAACCAAATCCCTTTTATTCTCTTTTTTATTTCTATTATTATCGTTCTATCATTTCTTTTCCTACCTGCTTAAATTATAATTCTTGTTTTGCCTTGATGAGCATGCTGTATGAGTGCCAAAATATTAGTGATTATTTTTTGCAAATGTTTTTTTTGTTGGTAATTAATAATAATAATAAAAAAATAATAATAAAAACTTCTTTTTTTTCTTTACTCTTTTATATTTTTGTCCAACAATAGGGAGATCTTACAGTGTTTGTCAAAAATTCAGGATCAGACAAATGTAAGCAAATAGTGTTCTTATAAAAAAATGTTTTTGATCAACTTAAGATTTGATAAATACATTTGTGTTATTTGAAGCAAACAGAAACAAACCTCTTAATATGAAAATAAATAAACCTATCAAGTTTTGTTCGCTTACTTCTCAAATCTTAGAAAATGAGTTTTGTTTTTTAACTGTAGGAGAAGAGAGTCGAATTAGTGACATACCAAACATGCTTCACAAATCTTAAAAATGAGTTCATTTAGAAGTTTAGAAGAAGACAATTTTAGGAAAATAGCTTTATAACAAAAATTACTTTTCCATCAATTTAATTTCGGTTATCGAATTGAAAAATAAGTCAATTTGGAAGTTCAGTAGAAGGCAATTGTAGAAAAAAACTCGTATTATAAATACAGAAACAGAAACAGCCATCTACCAAACAATGGTTTTATCAGGTTCTGAATTGAAAAAAATGGATTTATCAAGCTCCAGTCTCGGAAAATGAGTTAATTTTGAAGTTTGGGATAAGACAAATGTAGGAAAATAGCCTTATTAACCGCCCCGGCTGGTTGAGCGGCCCATATCTTAGGGAGGGAACGTATCTAATTAAGAAGATGCCGCGGTCAGCGGAACTTTGCTAATAACTTAGAAGAGGCACCAGGCGGATGGGGTGAGGGGCCACGTTCCTAAAGTTTCTTAACTCGTAAGCTTTCCCGTTTGTAGCATGCATCGGAGAGACAGAGAGGGAAAATGAGAGAAGCTTCGAAATGAAGAGAGTTTCCCGACCTCGAATGAGTTTTTGGCGATTAGATTAGACTCCAAGGATGAGCCAGCTGTCCACTGGAATTCGCTCAACATTTCAAGAATCTACCTAAGTGGATGAAATCGGTTAACAAGATTGTGGCATCCGATAGTCAAGCCACCAAAATATTTCCTGCAAACTTCTTCGATGCTACCATCTTCTCCAAATAGCAAAAGAGTGGCCAACTTTTATTTCGCAAATTCCATCTTCAGACAGTAACTTTTATTAAAAGTTCTTCAAAGTGTGTCGAATCACTGATAATGAGCAAATCATCAAATTAATGCAAACTCCTGTAAAAAACAAGAAGCCAACGACCAAATTTGTACCACAACGAATTTTTGAAAAACAGCCAGTCAATGACAATTTTTGGTTCTGACATAAAAAGACTATTTCTAATTTGCTAAGAGAATTTCTATAAGGGTTCCTGGCTACTTTCGCTCAGTACTTAGCAGTTAGAACTAGAAATTAAAACGTGTTCTACAGTGATAAAAAGCTTAGGCTCGTTTGGTGCACGCGCACCTAATCGCTGGTAAGTAAGCTCACTAACGTGTCTTGAGGCACGTAGTAATACATAATGGAGGGTCGTTCAAATTCAAATCACCGTGGCGGGATGAGAGCTCTAGGGCACAATAAAGGTAGAAGAAGCCATGCCAATAGCTTCGGAAACGTCTAATCATTTTGCAAAGGCTTTACATGCTTTTTAAACTTCTAAAGTATTCCAAAAAATTATATGGCTAAGCCCTACGACCTTTAGGCTCTTCGTCCTAATTAGAGATTGAAAAGACAGATCTCCTTTAGTTCACTTGCAAAAAATGTAAAAAAAAAATAGCAAAAATTGAAGCGCAGAGTATTCTCCTTTCCGCTACAACGTCTCCCCACACTTCCTCTACTTCCCCTGAATTCCCATCTTCTTGCTTTACCCAGTTACCAACTTATCACTTCTACTACTGTCACTCCCTTTTTTCCTTTTCGTCTTCTACTTCTCCACATTACACTTTCCTCAGTACCCATACGAGAATTCATGATTACTTCTTCTACTTTTTCTTCTCCCAGTTCTTCTTATCGTACTTCCCCTGCCCTTTTCATCCGTTTTTCTCTAATTCCTTTTCCTCTCATTCCCCGTACTTTTCTATTCCTCACTTCCCTTTCTATATTCTTCCACCTGCCCTATTTATCACTTTCATACTATCCCTTCCTCACTTTCCCTGCCTTACTTTATTGTCCTCTCTTCCCATCCCACCACTCATCATGCTTTTCTACCCCGAGACTATTAGGACATTAATTAGGTCTTTCAAATTTTCAGACTCCACCTATCACTTCTTCCCTAGTTCATCATGTTTAATCATACCCTCCCCTAAAACTATTAGGCCCTTATTTCTGTTCCACTACACAAAATACTTATGCACCCATAATTCGCCGATTTAATAATGTTTCTCCTCCTAACACCTCTACTCCCACTTACTTTGTCCTAATTCCTCTTTCCTCGCCCCCTTCCCATTGAATAGTTTTTCGCTCTGTCCCATATGTCGCTCCCTCTTCCTTACTCCCAATTCCCATTCCATCACTTTCCTCCTCACCATTCCACATACCTCATTTTCATTATTTTCCTCTACTTCCCCTATATCCCCTTCACAGCCCCCTTCTATCTTTGCTTCCCCTTCCTCTTACTTCGTTTCTCCTACCCTTTTTTCAACATGCAGTCCCTCTTTTCCTATTTTTCTCGGAAAAAATAATGTTGTTGTATCGTTTAAAAGAAAGAGCAAAAAGTTATATTAAAAATCAAATTTCCGGTCCCGAAAATGGTAAACCATTTTAAAAAGAAATAAGTATCCTAAAGATGATTGGATGCCTTTTTTACATTGGCAAAAACATCTTTTAAATAATTAATTAAAATACCTTAAAGTTACCTCAAGTTTAAAAAGGTACAGTTTTCAAAAAATCTTCCTTTTTATATTTTCGAAATTCGATGAAAAAAAAACTAGAAAATATTTTCTCGAAAATTCCACCTTTTTTATTTTTTGTTTTATTTGTTTTTTTTTAAGGTTCTGCTAATGTAAGGAAACCATTCTTCGGTTTTGGTTTTTTTTATATAAATTTTTCTCCTAAGGTTTTAATTACACAGTTTTTATCTTCAGTTTGTTCCGAGAAAAACGCCGAAATTCGATTTTTCAAAAATATCTTTTTGAGAAAATAATATTCAACTAAATAATTGTAATTTTCAATCAAGAATATTTAGTTTCTACCATAAAAGGGAACTTATTAACAAAAAATTAAATTGTTTCGTTCTTAAGTAAAAAGATTAATTTTCAACGAAAATTTTTTCAGGTAAGTAGTCAAATTCTTAACCAAAACCGACAAGATTATTAAAAATTTTGCGTTTAAAACAAAAAAAAAGCAATTTAAACGAAAATACAATTTTAACATTTGAAATTAAAAGAATTAATTTGGAACTAACAAAAAAAGTTTCACCTAAATATTTTATTGATCAACCATGAGGGTGCATTTTCATGCCAACTGATAAATCCTCTGCTCAAAAATTAATTTTTAACAGAAAATTTCTACCTTATCAATTTATTTAAATTTTAAATCAAAAGTTTTCATTTTTCATCAAACTAACACATTTTAAACAAAATACATGAGCTTTAAAATAAACAGTTAAAATTGTTTTTCGAATAGATAAATGTTTAGTCATAACAAGCAAAGAATTTATTTGGACCAACATAAAAAAATTTGAACAAAGAAATTAATTAATAAAATAATTAATAAAATTAAAAAGAAATTAATTTAAAAATTTTTAAAATAATTATTAACACCAAATTTCCACCCTCAAACAAATAATTACATTTTAAACTAAAATTTCAATTTTATCAATTTCCTATCAAAAAGACAAATTTTTAACTAAATAATGAGCTTTTGAAGTAAAAGTTAAATTTGTTTTTTAAACGATAAATGAGTAATCATAAACGCTATAATTAAATTTACAGTCAGAAAATTTATTTTTTAACACCACAGAAAACTTTAAAACAAAAAGTTGATTTTCAACAAAGCATAAAATTTTTAACATAAAAAGACAAATTTTTAACAATTCATGTTAAATTTAAACAAAAAAGGATAACATAATAAAAATGTCGTCGCATTATTGTCAAAACAATCAAATTTTCAGCTAATAATACAATTTTTAAACAAAGAAGAATTTAGCCCCACAAAAAATAGTTGAATATTTTTGTTGAGCTCTATTAATCCAATTCACATTCGAATGGAAATTGAAAAAAAGAAAAAAAATAAACTGAAGAATAATATTTTAAATAAGCATTAAAGTTATTTTTTAATGTTATAAAAATATTTCATTACAAAGCTATCAATTTCATATTGAAAACAAAGTAAATTTTCCACTGCACGTTTTGAATTTACACTAATTACTTTTAAATCCAGACTTTGGGTCGTAAACTGAATTAAGTTTAAACTAAAAAAACAAATAATAAGTTGATAACAATCGGAAGTTTAAAAAATCCTTCTTTGAAGTATAAATATGATCTTAATTTAACAAGTGTTTTGCATGCGAAAGAGAAGTTTTCAGGTTGAGTTTCCGGACTTTAAAAGATTCAGAAAAAATAATTTGCAGACCAATTTTCGCATTGAATGGCAAATTAGAGTATTGCTTTTTTTCTAAGTAGAACTTGACAAAATGAACAAATGCTCTATTCTATATTTTAAAAATCTGATAAATAGGTAGAAAAAAACCCTTCGTACGTTTACGACCTAGAAAGTAAAGTTATTCCTGGAAAGATTGAGGAATTAGTTTCATATTTGCAAGAGTGATTTGCAAAGTAAAAATAAGAAAGAAAAATAAATAAAATAAAGTAGAAGGGTTCTTAAATTTTAATTTATTTTATTTATGATAATTTTTATATGAATAATAACAAATTTTTCTGTCCTTTTTCATCGTTTGAAATTGAAAATTTTTTATCAGCTTTAATGTTTAATAATTCTAAAATAGTCAAAAATTATATGATTTCTAAATAAAAACTTTAGAAATTAATTAATTCAAACTTGAAGCTTTCTAAATTAAACTATTTTAATAAATTAATGATTTTGAAGACTATTATTAACTATTTATGACATAATAGAAAAAAGATTAGCTATTTTCGAATGTACCTACGAAATTTTTGGAAATGAAAGAAAAACAATTCACTTATTAAAATTTAAGAACATTCTTTAAAATGTCTTTATTTAAATAAGAAAAATTATAAATAAGTGAGGATAAAAGAAAAAACTTTCTACAAATAGATTAATTTTATACCAAACCAGACTTTAATTTAACGTAAAAAAAACTTGAAGTAAAAGAAAATTTAACAAACCAGTGGAACCCTAAACCAAAAACAACAATTTTTCACCAAAGAGCTAACTTTTCGACTAATAAAGGCATATTTCACCTAAATTTCTTAATTTTTAACTAACTAGTTTGATTTTCAGCAAAAAAGTTGATTTTTTTCCAAAAACGTTCAGTTTTACCTCTGAAGATTAATTTTTTACCGAAAAGACCTATTTTCAACTAGAAAAGTTTCCTTTTCAAACAAAAAGACGAATTATAAACCAAATTCATACTTTTTTCACCAAATAGTTGAAGCTTTAACTCAAAAACATAAATTTACAATAAAAAATAGCAGCGCTAAATTATCGGCAAAAAAGATTAATTTTCAAACAAGAAGATAATTTTCTACCAAAAAAGAAGAATTCTTATCAAGATAGATGACTTTTGATCCAAGAAAGACCAATAATAAAAAGGATGAATTTTCTGTTTGAGCAATTAGTATTTTACATAAAAAAACAATTATTCAAGAGAATCGTTACATTTTAAACCAAACCGTGCAAATAACACTGACTTATCTAGATTACACTGGGTTATTGAATCAAAAGTCAATTTCGTAAATAACTCATAATTAACTGGATTATAAGTGGATTACACCGGCTTTGCAATATTATAATTAAGTTACAAGTAGATTATCAGAATAACTTCTATTTAACTGGATTACAAATGTATTAACTGGCTTATCCAGATTATAAATGAATTAAAAGTATATTTCCTGAATAACTCATAAATAACTGGATGATAAATAGATTACACTGGCTTATCCAGATTATAACATTATGGCAAGTCTATTATCTAAATAACTGCTAATTAAATGGATTTTAAATTAATTACAATGGCTTATCCAGATTATAAATGAATTAAAAGTATATTTTCTGAATAACTCATAAATAACTGGATGATAAATGGATTACACTGGCTTATCCAGATTATAACATCATGGCAAGTCTATTATCTGAATAACTGCTAATTAAATGGATTTTAAATTAATTATAATGGCTTATCCAGATTATATCTAAATTACACCCGCTTATCCATCTAATAGATGAATTACAAGTGGATTATGAGAATAACTTCTATTTAAATGGATTATAAATATATTAACTGGCTTATCTATATTTATAAGCAAATCGCAAGAGAATTACATAAATAATTTACTTGTAAATAAATTATAAGTGGATTTCACTGGTTTATTCAAATCATAACTGAATTATAAGTTGATTACCTAATTAAAACTGATAATTAACTAGATTATAATTTGATTATACTGGCTTATCCATATTATAAATGAATTAAGTCTTGATTTTTTGAATAGCGTATAATTAACTGGATTAAAAGTAGGTTTTACCGGCTTATCCATATTATAAATAAATTAAAAGTAGATTTCCTAAATAATTCATAATCAACTGAATTATAAGTGAATTTCACCGGCTTATCCATATTACAAAAATTTTGCATTTAGATTACAGGAATAACTTGTATTTAACTAAATTATAAATGGATTGCACTGGATTATTTAAATCATAACTGAATCATTAGTGGATCATCTAATTAAAACTAATAATTAACTAGATTATAATTTGATTTTAATGGCTTATCCATATTATAAATGAATTAAAAGTAGATTTCCTGAATAACTCATAAATAACTGGATGATAAATGGATTACACTGGCTTATCCAGATTATAACATCATGGCAAGTCTATTATCTGAATAACTGCTAATTAAATGGATTTTAAATTAATTATAATGGCTTATCCAGATTATATCTAAATTACACCCGCTTATCCATCTAATAGATGAATTACAAGTGGATTATGAGAATAACTTCTATTTAAATGGATTATAAATATATTAACTGGCTTATCTATATTTATAAGCAAATCGCAAGAGAATTACATAAATAATTTACTTGTAAATAAATTATAAGTGGATTTCACTGGTTTATTCAAATCATAACTGAATTATAAGTTGATTACCTAATTAAAACTGATAATTAACTAGATTATAATTTGATTATACTGGCTTATCCATGTTATAAATTAATTAAGTCTGGAATTTTTGAATAGCGTATAATTAACTGGACTATAAATGGATTACACTGACTTATTCAGATTATAACTTCATGGTTAGTGTATTACCTGAATAACTTCTAATTAACTGGATTATAAATTAATTATAATGGCTTATTCGAATTGTATCTAAATCACCCCCGATTTACGCCCGATTGGCATGTAATTATCTGGATTATAAGTAGATTACACCGGCTTATCTATGTTATAAATGAATTAAAAGTAGATTTTTAGAATAACTTCAATTTAACTGGATTATAAATGTATTAACGGGCTTATCCACATTATAAGTAAATTGCAAGTGAGTTACATGAATAATTCACATGTGACTAAATTATAAGTGGATTTCATTGGCCTATTTAAATCATACCAGAATCATAAGTGGATTACCTAATTAATACTATAAATGAATAAAAAGTGAATTTCCTGAATATCTCATCATTAACTGAATTAAAAGTGACTTACACTGGCTTATCCAGATTATTAACTTTATCGTAAGTGTATTTCCTGAATACTTTAGAATTAACTGGATTATAAATAGATTACATTAGTTTATCCAAATTATAAGTGAACTACAACTTGAATACCTCAATAACTTCTAATTAACTTTATTAAAAATTGATTTTAATAGCTTATCCAGATTGTATCTAAATCACAAGTGTATTACAAGTGTATCTGTATAGCGTATAATTAAGTGGGTTATAAGTGGATTACACCGAATTATCCTTATTATAAATGAATTACAATGGATTATCAGGATAACTTCTATTTAACTGGATTATGATTGGATTCTGCTGGCTTATCCAGCTATTATCTAAATCACAAGTGTATTATCTGAATAGCGTATAATTAACTGAATTATAAGTGGATTACAACAGCTTTTATATAATGCTAATGAATTACAAGTGGATTATCAGAATAACTTGTATTTAACTGTATTATAAATTAATTACTGGCTTATCCAGATTATAAGTAAATTGCAAACGAATTACATTAATGATTCACACGTTACTAAATTATAAGTAGATTTAACTGGCTTGTTAAAATTATAAATGAATCATAAGTGGATTAGAGAATTTAAACTAATAATTAACTAGCTCATAATTTAATTTTAATGGCTTATCCATATTATAAATAAAGTAAAATTAGATTTATTAAATAACTCATAATTACCTGAATTATAAGTGAATTACACTTGCATATACAGATTGTATCTAAATCACAAGTGTCTTACCTCAATGGCGAAAAACTAAGTGGATTATAAGTTTATTTCTCCGGCTTATACATATTATTAATGAATTAAAAGCAGATTTTCTGAATAGCGTATAATTAACTGGATTATAAGTGGATTACATAGGCTTATTCAGATCATAACTTTATGGTAAGTGTATTACATGAATATCTTCTAATTAACTAGATTAAAAACCGAGTACATTAGCTTATCCAAGTTTTAAGTGAATTACAAGTAGAATACCTCAATAACTTCTGATTAACTTCATTATAAATTGATTATAATAGCTTATACAGATTGTATCTAAATCACAAGTGTATTACCTAACTAGCGTATAATGAACTGGATTATAAGTGGATTATACCGGCTTATCCATATTATAAATGAATTACAAAAGGGTTAACTAAATAACTTCTAATTCCCTGGATTTAAGGGAATAACAGTGACTCATCCAGATTATAAATTAATTACTAGTGTATTTTATTAATAACTCCTAATTAAGAAAATAAGTGGATTACACTGGTTTATCCAGATTATAACTAAATGATAAGTGCATTGCCTAAATAACTCCTATTAACTGGATTATAAATGGATTACATTAGTTTATCCAAATTACGACCACGAATTGGAAACGGCTGAATATTGTGAAAATAATAATAATAATAATAATAATAATAATAATAATAATAATAATAATACGTGAATTACAAATTGAATACCTGAATAACTCCTAATTAACTTTATTATAAATTAATTATAATTCCTTATCCAGATTGTATCTAAATCACAAGTGTGTAATCTAAATAACTTCTAATTAACTAGATTATAAGTGGATTACACCGGATCATCCTTATTATAAATAAATTACAATGGATTATCAGAATAACTTCTATTTAGCTGGATTACGATTGGATTCTGCTGGCTTATCCAGCTATTATCTAAATCACAAGTGTATTATCCGAATAGCTTTTTTAACTGGATTATAAGTGGATTACGCCGGATCATTCTTGTTATAAATAAATTACAAGTGGATTTGTAGAATAATATGTATTTAACTGTATTATAAATGTCTTAACTGGCTTATCCAGATTATAAGTAAAGTGTAACCAAATTACATGAATTATTCACACGTAACAAAATTATAAGTAAACTTCACTGGCTTATTCAAATTATAACTGAATCATAAGTGGATTACCTAATTAAAACTATTAATTAACTATATTATATTTTGCTTACGATGGATTACCAATATTATAAATTTTACTTTTATTTAACTTGATTATAATTGTATTACACTGGCTTATCCATATTATAAATGAATGACAAAAGGATTACCTAAATAACTACTAATTAGCTGTATCATAAGTGAATTACAATGGCTTATCCAGATTATTAATGAATTCAAAGTGGATTTCCTAAGTAAGTCCTTATTGACTAAATTATAAGTGGATTACACTCGCTTATCCAGATTACCGCATCGTAAAATGTAAAAACAGGAAAGTTAAATGAAAAATGAAAAAAAAGCAGAGGGGTTCATTACATTTTATCAGGATAAATAAATATAGCCTCACTCTTGAAGCTATCTGTCGAATCTCGATCGTTATCCACGTGGCAAGCCTGAATTCCTGGGATGCATGAAATTACATAGCACTGCCGTGTACGAGTACAAGGGGTGCAAAATAAATGACATGCAATTGTGCGAGTGAAAAAAACCCAGGAATTGGTTCTTTGCTTTCCATATTTCAGAGATTTCAAATCTCATACATTGTCAATTTGTTTTTTGCTTATTTAAAATAAGAAAAATTTATTTCATTTGGAATTGTTGGGATTTTTAAATAAAAACTATCTATTTGTTTATCTATGCATTAGCAGGTTTTATTATGTGCTGTTTAGTACCAGACTGTTGACGTTTCTACTAAAAGAAATTTTTTAACATAAAATGAAATAGGTAAATTTACAGTTAAAAATATTAAATTTTAAACAAAACAAAAAACTTATTTTTAACAAAACACATAAATTTTTGACCAGGTAATTGAATTGTCATCTAGAAAAGATACTTCGTTTAACAAAAATGGCACAATTAAATTTTTTGTTAAAAAAAAATGAATTTTTTACAAGGAAGTTCAAGTTTAAACCAATTGGTTAAATTTTCAACTAAAAAGACTAATTTTTGACGAAGAATATTAATTTTCTACCATAAAAGAAGATTCTTTACAAAATAAATCAACTTTCAACCAAGTAGTTAAATTTTCTTCTACGTATTAAGAATAAATTTTTAATCAAACAGATAAATTTAATATTCAAAAGGATACATTTTAAATCAAAGATAAAATTGTTCAATTTTCAGTTAAAAATATTAATTTTCAATAAAAAAAGCGTTTCAACCAAAATTTTTAAAGAAAAGATATCAACTTTCAAATAAATTGATTAGTTCTTAGTTCAAAAATTCAATTTTTAATTGAAATGCAATTACTACCAATTTTTAACTAAAATTATAGATCTCTACCAAAAAAATGAATTTTCCATAAAAAATTAAATTTGTTGTAATAAGATTGTTCATAACAAAGGAGTAGTACTTTTAACCAATTAGAATAATTTTAAAACAAATAGGTCAAATTATTAAAATTTTAATTTAAAAAAAAAATTACTTAATTTTTTCACGAAGTTATTGGATTTTTAACCAAAAAGATGAACATTCTCAAACAAAAATTTATTTTTTTAACATTTTCGATATTATTTAATTTAATTTAAATATATAAATTTAAATAATTTCTATAATTTTAAAACGTTTGGATGAGAATTAATCTGTTTTGGTTTTAGATTTAATTATTTGGTAGAAAATTCGATATACCATACATTTAAAAAAATTTCCTCAGTTCCTATTAAAATAAAAATAAAAATTTTCAAAATTCATGGATATTGAAAAATTTGAAATTTTTTAAACTTCGAAATTTTATCAAATAAATTTTTATTTCCAAGATTTTCATCATTTTGGAATGTAGAAAATTTCCTGAATCGACAATA
The DNA here is from genome assembly GCA_010014905.2 of Druon quercuslanigerum. NCBI lineage: Eukaryota > Metazoa > Arthropoda > Insecta > Hymenoptera > Cynipidae > Druon > Druon quercuslanigerum. The sequence goes on along the minus strand of JAAAKG020159976.1, from coordinate 14,395 downwards.
AAATAAGAATAAAGTTTCCAAAATTCCTCCATGTGCAGAAATTTTGAAACTTTCTTTTTATGATAATATCTATTTAGGAAATTACTCATCCTCAAACAATTGTGGAAAATTTTTTAAATTTGAAAGTTATGAAGATCTTTTTATTTGGAAAGTTTTTGAAAGTTTCATAATTGTTAATTTTTCGACTTTTGAGAATTTTTGAAACTTTTGCATATAATATATTATACATTAATTATATATTATAATATAAATTATGAAGGTAGGACATTTCTTTAAGTTGATGATCATTTCCTTATTTACCACATATTATTTGAGAAAATTCAAAGATTTTGAGATTTTCTAAACCTTGTTGGAAATTTCTAGAATCGGAATCTTTTGCAAACATTATTTTATTTCATTGTAAATTTATAATATTTTAAACAATTTTCAGTAAAATTTTGTATATCCTAACAATTTTCTTAATGTTTTAAAATTTATGTAGACCCCAAAAATAAAATATTTTCCCGAGCGAGATTCGAACTTCTCCCGTCTTTAAACATCCTGATTTACAATTAAGATTTAACCCGATTTCATGGATTGTCTTTAACAACAATTATTTGTTATTATTATTTATTAATTAATGCGTTGAAAATTTATTGTAAAAAAACTTTCTATTGATTCATTATCACTAATAACTTTATCTGTGATTTATTCCTGAAAATTTTATTCATACTGGCTTTTCCGATAATGAGTATTTAACTCTCAGGGAACAGTTGGGGTTCTACTCATACCTCTGAACTTTTCTCTGAAGATTACTCTTTTTCAGTTTGCTTCTCATCTAATTAGCACTGCCATTATTATTTTTAGATTATTCAAAAATTTCTCATATTTTAGCTACTGGAGGTTACTAGTTACTTATAAAATTATAATGATTAAAGACAAACTAAGAGTCGCCACCCAAGTATCGTAGCACCCTGTGTAGGGAAGGTGATGAGAAAATAATCTCTCAGTGAAGACTGATAGAAACAAAAAGCCATTAATCACAATACTTTCTGATCAAATAAACCTAAAAATAATTGCGGAAGTTTTTCCATTTATTTAGGATTATATTATTTATCGAGTTTTTATAGACTCTATAAGGGGAGTTTCTAGATACATATAATACTGACAATTTAGTCCACAATTTAAAAAAGTATTTTTTTTGATGGGGAATACAAATTAATGTTTACGGGGTTTATGGAACTCCTAAGAGTCAATTAAAAAAAGTGTCTTTATAGGATACATAATTGAAAAAAAAAAATAAACTGACAGACGAAAGCCCAAAGTGATAAATCATAAAACAGGGGAAATAGGATAATGTGCAAACAAATAATTTAATTATTTAAAAAAAAGTTACTTTTCCAAATAACGAATTATTAACTAGTTAAATCAAATGCATAAATACAAATTTAAAAAAAAATTAAAAGCTCAACCTAAAAGATGAATTCTCAACAAACAAGATTAATTTTCTACCTAAAAAGTCAAATTTTCAACCAAGAAGGGAATTAAATGCTTACACAAAGATGTAAATATAACTATCCATAAGAGAAAATTGAATTTTTAACTAGAAAATAAAACTTTTAAACAAGGATACTTTTTTTCTGTTGAGTGGTTCAATTTTTAAATAAGTAGATAATTTAGGATAAACATTTCATTTTTTCACCAAATATTATATATGATTTACGATTTATGGAAATATGATTTTTAAACAACAAAGTTTTTTGTTTTGAATTATGTATTTTTTTAAATAACTATTTAAATTTATTTAACAAAATAGGTTTTTTTTACCAAAATAGTTCAGTTTTCATAAAAAATAGAAATTTTTAAACAAAAAATGTTATTTTTATCTCAAAACTTAAATTATTAAATAAATAGTGTAATTTTTACTCATATAGCTGTTTTTTTACAACAATAATTTAATTTTCGATCGAAAATATGATTTTTTAACAAAGAAGTTAATTTTTTATTAAATGGTTAAATTTTTAGTTCAATAGTTCAATTTCTATTCAGATAGTTAAATTTTTACCACAATAATCTAATTTTTAACCGAAAATATAATTTATGACAAAAGAGGTAATTTTCTTCGGAATAGTTTAATTGAGAAATATATAACATAGCTACATTTATATTCGAATAGTAGTTTTTTTATTACAGTAGGCCAATTTTTAACCAATAATGTTGATTTTCTTACTAAATTAGTTAAATCTTCTTTAAAAAAAATTTTAACAACAAAGTTTGTATCATAAACACTAAATTTTTGTCAGAAAATTGTATTTTCCACCAAAAATAACGAATTTTTAATTTGAAAAGATCAATTTTCAATTTAAGATAGGAATTTACAACTTAGATTTTCTCTTATTTTCAGTTAAGAAACTTAATTCGTAATGGGAAAGAGGACTTTTAGCCTGATAGGTAAATTTGAAACCAAATAGTTAAACTGGTTACATATAATTACATTTTTAGTTTAAAAAATTGATTTTTTATAAAATGATACGCACCTCAAAGAAAATTTGTTCTGAAAATAAATGGTTAATGTTTTAACTAAATAGTTAAAGAGATGAGTTGTTAACTAAAATGCTGAATCTTTAAGAATAAAATTAATTCTCGTAAAAAAAAAACTAATTTTCAACTAAATTTGAAAAAATTTCTTCATTAGGTAAAAAAAATTATTGCTAATAAAAAAATTAACCAAACACTTCAATTTTTTAAATAATAGCTGAATTTTAAATACAAAATATAAACTTTCACAACAATTTTTGAATCCGCAACCAATAAAAAATCGTTTTTAGTTAAAGAGTTACATTTATGACAAAAAAGATTTAATTCGTAACCAATTATTTAATTTGTAAAAAGAAAAGATTAATTTTTAATTACGAAGCTAAATATCTAACCGAAAAAGTATTAGATCAATTTTCAGTTAGAAGACTCAATTCTTAGTGAAATAAAATAAAACCTTTAACTAAAGAGTTTTTTACAAAAACAAAGGAATGAATTTTCACCTAAAATTATGCATCTTAAGAAAAATTAATTTTCAGCAAAAGACGAATTTCCAACAATAAAGATCAATTTTCAACCAAAAATGGAATAGTTATATTTTTAGAAAACAAACATTATTTTGCCATCGAGAAAGATTATGTTTCAGCAAAATACATAAATTTGCAACCCAATAGTTAAATTTATTTATCAAAAAGAGGAATTTTTTACTAAAAGTTTAATAATTACATTTTAAGTATAAAAAATTAATTTTCAATAAAACGGATAAAAAGAATAAATATCTAAAAAAATTATAAATTTTATACACAAGATATAAAATATCCAGCAAATAAATGAATCTTTAGTAACAAAAGAATGAATTTTTAACAAAGTAGTTCAACTTTCAACAAATTGCTTAAACTTTTATCGAGAAAATTTGATTTTTAAATCAAATATTTGCTTTGTCAATAAAACAATTAAATTCTCAACCAAATAGTCAAAACTGAAATAATTGTGGGTTTTGGGTCTAACGGTGACCATAAATCCAGAGTCACCTAACGGTTTGTCTCTCTTTTCTGTTTATTTTACTGTTTTGTCACGCTTGAGTGAACACCGCACATCAAGTCGCAGCTCCACTCATCTATCCCCGTTGAGTGGCGTCAATTAAGGGAAACGCTAAATCCAGAACCAATAAATCCAAAATTGACTGTGGTTTCATTTTTAATCCAAGGAGATGAATTAAAAAAACAAAAATATAATAGAAGACTTTTCCAAAAAAAAAAAAAAATTTAACCCAAAATTAAATTAAAAATAGTCATAGTATCATAGAGTATCATAATGTATCATAGTGTCCCATGGTGTATCATAGTGCATGATTATAGTGTATAATAGTGCAACTTGGTAGAGCATACTGTATATCGTATCAGACTATACTATAGGGTACGATATTTTGTAATGTATCATATTGTATCATATAGTTTGATAGTATATCATATTCTATTATATTGTGTCATATTCTATCGCACTGCATCATATTACAGCATATTATAGGATATTGTGTCGCATGGTATTGTATTGTGTTATACTAAATGATTTTATATCATACTGTGTCATATTTTATAATAGAGTATTATATCGAATAGTGTAGCATGATATTATATTATATTATGTAATGCTGTATTATATCATATCATATGATAGTATATCATATGGTATAATATTGTATTATACAGTATGAAAGTATATCATATTGTACCATATTGTATCATATTGCATCACATAATATCATATTTTATTATATTTTAGCATGTATTGTGACAGTGTATCATATTGTATCACATTTTGTGATATTCTAACGAATTTCATCATATTCCATTATATTGTATAATATTGTATCCCATGATATTGTATTGTATTATACTAAATGATTTTGAACCATATCGTATCATATTTTATAATAGTGTATTATATCATATTGTGTTATGATGAATCACATTTAATCATATAGTATGCTTGTATATCATACTGTACCATATTGTATAATATTGGAATATTTTACATTATATTGTATTATATCGTAAACGACAGTTTAACCTATCATAGCGTACCATAATTTGAGTCTACCACAGTGTATCATAGCACACGATTATAGTGTATCAAAGTGTAACTTGGACCGTATCATATTATATCATATCGATAAATGGTATATCGTAATGTAGCATATTGTATCATATAGTGTTATATTGTGTTTATATTCTGTTAGTTTGTAGCATATTTTATCGTATTGCATCATATTACATAATATTATATGATATTGTGTTGCATGGCATTGTATTGTGTTATACTAAATGATTTTGTATCATATTGTGTCAGATTTTATAATAGTGTATTATATCGAATTGTATTGCATAATTTTATATCACATTGTTTTATGATGTCTTATATGTTATCATATCGTATGATAGTGAAAATATTAAATAATATGGTATTATATGGTATCATAGTATAGCATACTGACCCATATTGTATCATATTGCATCATGTTACATCGTATTATATTATATTCTAGCAAATAGTGTGATAGTGTATCATATTCTATTATATTGTGGCATAGTGTATCGTATTTTATCATATTCTATCATATTATATAATATTGTATCATATGGTAATGTATTGTATCATACTGAATGATTTTGTACCATATTTTATCATATTGCAATAATTTACATTATATTGTATTTTATTGTATAATACAGTTTAGTTGATCATAGTTTATCATAATGTATCATAGTGCACCATAGTGTATCATAGTGTAAATTGGTACAGCATAATGTATATCGTATCAAACTGTACTATAGGGTACGATATTATTTCGCATTTTATAGTCATGCAGCATATTTTATTGCGTACCATATTCTATTATATTGTGATATATTCTATCATATTGCATCATATTACATCATATTATATGATATTGTGTCATATGATATTGTATTGTATTATACTAAATGATTTGTCATCATATTGTGTCATATTTTATAATAGTGTATTATATAGAATGGTGTTGCATGATATTATATCATATGGTGTTATGATTATTATCTCGTATCATATCGTATTATAGTATATTATATTGTATAATATTGTATTGCATCGTATAATAGTATATCATACTTTACCAAATTGTATCATATTGTATCCTATTATGTCACATTGTATCATAATTTATCATATAGTGTGAACGAGTATCATATTCTATTATATTATGTCATATTGTATCGTATTTCATTATTATATTGTAATTTATTATACTGAATGATTTTGAATCATATCGTATCATATTTTAAAATAGTGTATATAAAATAAATTATAAATTTTATATAATTAAATATATAATATTTCGTTATGATGAATCACATTTAAACATATAGTATGCGTGTGTATCATAATGTACCATATTGTATCATATTGCAATATTTTATATTATATTGTATTATAGACAGTATATAGACAGTTTAACCTATCATAGTGTACCATAATGTATCATAGTGTACTGCAGTGTAGCATAGAGGAAGAATATAGTGTATCATAATGTGACTTGTTACATCATACTGTACATCTTATCATACGGTTCTATTGGGTACGATATTGTTTCGTATTTTATATTCGTACATCATATTTTATTTTGTATCATATTCTATTATATTGTGTCATATTCTATCATATTGCATTATATAACGTCATATTATATGATATTGTGTCACATGCCATTTTATTGTGTTATACTAATTGATTTTGTATCATATTGCATCATATTACATCGTATTGTATTATATTCTAGCACATAGTATATATGGTATTGTATTATACTGAATTATTTTGTACTAATCGTATTTTATATTATAATATTGTTTTATATCATATTGTGTTATAATGAATTACATTTATTCATATATTATGATTGTGTGTCATAATGCACCATATGATATCATATTGCAATATTTTACATTATATCGTATTTTATTCTATCAGACAGTGTGATGGTGCACCATATTTTATCATTGTATGCGATATTGTATTGTATTAAATCATATTACATCTTATTAGATGATATTGTATCAAATTGTGTTGAATTGTATCATATTGAACGATTTTGCACCATATTGTATCATACTATATCTTATATTATAACAGTATATCATATCTTGTGATATTGTATGATATTGCATTATATTGTATCATAAGCAAAATAAAAGAAAAGGTGCGAGAAAGGGGTGAATGGGGAGGGGGGGGGCACTCCGTCGCATGTTCGTACAGTCGTACGTTCTTTTCAATTCATTATCATCCGAAAATCACTACCTGTACCAAGAAAATTTCACTTTAAAAAACCCCTGTTAACAACCATAGTTTTTGACGGAACCCCCCCCACCCTTTCAAATTAATAAGGCAGTTTGTAGACGTTTCCTAATCACTTTTAGAATTTTAGATACAGTCTGTTAATTTAAGAGACGTTCTAATTACAAACCTGAGCAAATCTCAAATAAAAATGTACTATAATTATTAAATCCCGCAGGTGATGATACTCATTAGTCTCGTTTCGGAGAGGTGGGAGTGACCAATTGCTCCTAATTATACTTCTCTTTCATTAGTGTTCACCAAAAGGCTGAACGTCCATCCATCCGCTTCCTGATCTCTGCCGAGCACTAAATAATGAAAACAATAAAAATAATAAAAAATGAAAAAATTCCCAGAGTCTGCTGACGACAGGAAGGCTTAAACGAACGATCCGCAAGAACCGCCCCTTGCACTAATTACCAGTAAACATCATAATTAAACCCTTTCCTTTTCCTTTGGTAAGAATACAAAAATAAAGTAGGTCAATCGGTCCGTCTCGTGTCAAAGAGTCTTTTCTATTCTTGCATCAACTTTGAACTATGTTGATGAAATTTTTTTTTTAATACTGCATTTTCATTTTATTTTTATTTTTTCTTTAGAAATGTAATATTGAACTATAAAAAAAAGATATTTTAATAAAATAATTAAATTTGTAACCAAATTAATTAATTTTTGAACAAATAATTAAACGTTTACTAAAAATTATATTTCTCAGAAAAAAATTAATTTTTAACCAAATAGTTGAAGTTTAAATCCACATTAAGAAAAATGGATTTTACTTTTTATGATCTTGGATTTAAAATTTTAAGAGAGAAATTAATCTATAGATGCGGTGCCAAAATTTAAAATCCAAGATCATGATCGGTATAATCTATTTTCCTGAGTGCAAATAATAAAATTTAAACCGAGAAAATTTATTTTCTGTAGAAGGACGAATTATCAATACTGCTGAATTTGTAGATAAAACGGTGGATATTTCTTCTCGAATGTATTAGTTAACTTTTCAATTTAAAACAATCAATTTGCTGTAAAGAAAAATAACAATTTGCAAATAAATATTTAAATTTACGATCCGCATAAAAATTTAACTACATTATTTAATTTTCGTTATTTTTTGATGAAAATTAATTGTTATAACTGAGAATGCCACTATTTTATTTTTTGTTTTCAAAATTATTAATTTTTAATTAAAAGTGCAAATATTTGTTTTAAAATGCATTTTTTAGGTAGAAAATTATTCTTCTTGGTTAATAATTAATCTTTTTATTTGAGGAATCAAATATTTTTAATTTCTATAATTTCTATAATTTCTATATAATTTTTATAATTTCTATAATAATTTCTATAATTTTTAATTTTCAAATATTTTAACATTTCTTTGGTCAAAAATTGAGCTAATTTTTTAAGTTCGTTTTTTTAATAATAATAAATTTCTTCAACCGTTAAAATTTAATTATTTCATTTTTGGACAAAAATCCTTAGAGTTGAAAATTCAACTATATGATTAAAAACTTAATTATTTTGTTGATAATTAGTTTTTCTTTGGTTTTTATATTCATTTTTAAGCATAAAATTTACCTATTCTGTTCTTGCTTGAGAATTCATCTTTTCGATTTAAGATTTATTATTTAAAGTAAAAATTAATTTCTTTGCTTGAAAGTTTATCTATTTTATCAATGTTTTAAAAATTGCTTTACTTAACTAAAAGTCGAACTATAGATACGATTTTTAATACATTATACTTTTGTGTGATTAAAAATTCATATTCTGCTTAAAAGTTTCTTACTAATTTAACTATTTTGTGGAAATTTTGTTTTTCTTCATTGAAAACTAATCTTCTTGTTCGGAAATTTAATTTTTTGTTTAAGCATTCATTTTTTTGCTAAAAGATTCATGATTTTTACCGAAAATTTAAGATTGTATTAAAACTTCGTGTTTTTAATTAAAAATTAATTTTTTTATAATAATTAATTAAATCCGTTTCTGGTGGAAACTTTAATTTTCCCTGGTAAAAATATATGTGGTTTTTTAACAAATTACCTTCTTCAGAAACAAAATAATCTTTTTGGTTTGAAATTCCTATTTTCTTTAAAAATACAACAATTTGGTGAAAAATATTTTCGGTTAGATTAGTGCTTATCATTTCAGTTGAGAATTCCATTCGAATTCAGAGAATTTAGTTTCGAATAATTTTTTTATCTGAAATTTAAACGGTTTTCTTTTATTTATGAAAATTATAATTTTTTAAATGAAAAATAAATATTGGATTTCAAATTTATGTATTATATTATAACTATTTTGTTAAACATTAATTTTTTGGTTGAAAAGTAACTTTATGAACTTTTTATCTATTATATAAAACTTTAACTGTTAAATTTTGCTTTAAAAGTTTATCTTTTCGAGATGAAAATTCAATCATTTGATTCAGAAGTCATTTTTTTAGGTTGAAGATTCATCATTGGAATTTGAAAACTCATTTTTATTTTTCAAAATTTAATCAACGTACTTAGTTGAAAGTTTATTTTCTGGAGTGAAAACTGGATTTAAAAAAAAAAGTAACTATTATATTTCTGATAACAAATTTATCTTTATTATTTAAAAGTTCCCCTAAATTGCTTAAGAATTTACCTATCTTTTTCGAAATTCCTTTTTTTTTGTCGAAAATTAATTAATTTGATTACAAATTTATGTATCTCAGTTTTGGTTAAAAGCTGATATCTCTAATTGAAAATTAAGATTTTTTAATTAAAAATTTAATTTTAAAGTTCAGAATTTTGATCTTTTTCCGTTGAATATTAATTGTTTAAACTACAACTTTAACTATTTCATTTCGGTTAAAAATTAATTTTTTCAGCTGCTCATTCATTTTTTTTTTAAAGTTTCTTTTTTTGTTTACTAATTATTTTATGAAGCTAAAAATTTACCTCTTTTATTTTTAGTTAAAAATTCAATCTTTTAACTGAAAAAATAAAAATGCAATCATTTTATTTGAACAGATCGAATTTATTATTATTTATTATCAGTAAAATTATCGTATTTATTGCACTTTGCTAATAAAATTTATTTAACATTGTTCTTGAATGTTCTTTTCCACCTAAAAAACCGTACGTAACTAGTGGATATTTTTGATAACAAATTTATCTTTTTTATTTAAAAATTCATATGCATTGTTTATGGATTTACCTTTTTTTTTGAAATTCCATTTTTAGGTCGAAAATTTATTTATTTGAATAAACATTTAGATATATCAGTTTTGGTTGAAAGTTGATATCTCTAAATAAAAATAATTCTTTTTTAATTGAAAATTTAATTATAAGGTTTAGAATTTATTTCTTTTTCTGTTGAAAGTTAATTTTCTTAGCTGATAATTCAATTTTTTTCAAAGTGTCTTTTTTTTGTTTACCAATTATTTTATGAATCTCAAAATGTACCTGTTCCATTTTTGGTTAAAAGTTAAATATCTTAACTGAAAAAAATAAAAATGCAATCATTTTACTCGACCAGATCGAATTTATTATTATTATTTATTATCAGTAAAAGTATCGTATTGATTAACGTTTGTTAATAAAAATTATTTTACATTGTTTTTGAATGTTCTTTTCCACCTAAAATATCGTACGTAACTAGTGGATGATATTTTTGATAACAAATTTATCTTTTTTATTTAAAAACTCATATACATTGGTTAAGGATTTAACTATCTTTTTCGAAATTCCTTTTTTTGGTCAAAAATTAATTTATTTAATTATAAATTTAGACATATTAGTTTTGGTTTAAAGTTGATATCTCTAATTGAAAATTATTTTTTTTTTATTGAAAATTTAATTATAAAATTCAAAATTTGTTTCTTTTTGGGTTGTAAATTAATTTTTTAAAGTGCAGCTTTAACTATTTGATTTTGGTTGAAAATTAATTTTCTCAGCTGATCATTCAAATTTTTGTTTAGAGTTTCTTTTATTGTTTAGCAATTAATTTATGTATCTAAAAATATACCCGTTCTATTTTTGGTTGAAAATTGAATCTCTTAACTGGAAAAAATAAAAATGCAATAATTTTACTTGAACAGATCGAATTTATTATCATTATTTATTATCAGTAAAATTTTCGGATTTTATACACTTTGTTAATAAAATTTATTTTATATTGTTCTTGAATGCCCCTTCCCACCCAAATAATCGTGCGTAATTAGTGGATGATATTTCTGATAACAAATTCATTTTTTTTAAATCATATACATTGGTTATGGATTTACCTATCTTTTTCGAAATTCCTTTGTTTTTGGTCAAAAATTTATTTCTTTGATTAAAAATTTAGATATATCAGTATTGGTTGAAAGCTGATATCTTTAATTGAAAATTAATCTTTTTTAATTCAAAATTTAATGATAAAGTTCGGAATTTGTTTCTTTATCGGTTGGAAATTAATTTTCTCAGTTCATCATTCAATTTTTTTTAAAGTTTCTTTTTTTGTTTACCAATAAATTTATAAATCTAAAAATGTACCTGTTCCATTTTTGGTTAAAAATTAAATCTCTTAACTGAAAAAAATAAAAATGCAATAATTTTACTCGACCAGATCGAATTTATTATTATTATTTATTATCAGTAAAAGTATCGTATTGATTAACGTTTGTTAATAAAAATTATTTTACATTGTTTTTGAGCGCCCCTTTCCATCCAAAAAATCGTACGTACTTAGAGGAAGATATTTTTTATAACAAATTTATCTTTCCTGTTTAAAAATTCATATACATTGGTAAGGATTTACCTATCTTTGTCGAAATTCCTTTTTTTGGTCAAAAATTAATTTATTTGATTATAAATTTAGACTTATTAGTTTTGGTTTAAAGTTGATATTTCTAATTGAAAATTATTCTTTTTTAATTGAAAATTTAATTATAAAGTTCAGAATTTGTTTTTTTTTTCGGTTGAAAATTAATTTTTTAAACTGCAACTTTAACTATTTGATTTTGGTTGAAAATTAATTTTCTTACCTTATCATTCAATTTTTTGTTTAAAGATTTCTTTTGTTGTTTACTAATTATTTAATAAATCTAAAAATGCACCTGTTCCATTTTTGGTTAAAAATTAAATCTCTTAATTGAAAAAAATAGAAATGCAATAATTTTACTTGAACAGCGCGAATATATTATTATTATTTATTATCAGTAAAATTATCGTATTTATTATAGTTTGTTAATAAAATTGTTTTACATTGTTCTTGAATGCCCTTGTCCACCTTAATAATCGTACGTAACTAGTGGATGATATTTTTGATAACAAAAATTTATCTTTTTTGTTTAAAAATTCATATACATTGGTTAAGGATTTACCTATCTTTTTTGAAATTCCGTTTTTTTTGGTCAAAAATTAATTCATTTGATAATAAATTTATATATATTAGTTTTGGTTGAATGTTGATATTTCTAATTGAAAATTAATCGTTTTTAATTGAAAATTTGATTATAAAGTTCAGAATATAATTTTTTTCAGTCGAACATTCATTTTCTCATCTGCTCATTAATCTTTTGTTTCTTTTTTTTTTGTTTACCAATTGATTTATGAATCTAAAAATTTATTACAGTTTGTTAATAAATTTTAAATTTATATGATTCTTGCATGGCCCTTCCCACTCAAATAATCATACATAATTAGTGGATGACCCTTTTGGGCATTTTTGAATTAAGGAACGTTTATTTAAACAAATAAAAGACGATTTAAAAATTGTTATAATTTGAAATCTTCATCTATAATATAATTGAGGAAAAGTAAAGAAATTCCCAGAGTCGGCTGATGACAGGAAGGCTTAAAGCCTTAAACGAACGATCCGCAAGAACTGCCCCTTGCGCTAATTACCACTAAACATCGTAATTAATCCGTTTCCCCGTTGTCATGAGCTGATATGCCTAGGTTCCACTCTTTGTCGGCGGGCACATATAAAAGGGGCGGCCGAAACAGAGCGAAAAAAAACGGACCCAAAGGGTGCCCCCGCCTTTTGATTCGAAACCGAGAGCGGACTCGTTTCACTGAAAGAGTGAATGGACGAGGGAGGATGTGCAGGAGGCACAGGGCTTTCTTTTAGATTCAGACTCTCTAGAGTCTAGGCAGCCCCTTTTGTCCACCGTCCGACCAAAATTAGCTGCCTTCAGCCATCGCTTTGTTTTCAGGGGCTATCCGCGGGCCCCGCCTCGAAAAACTACTTATTACGCTAATTATACAAGGCTGCTTTATCGAGACACGTGGAACCCCCGGGATCGGCACCGGTACCACCAACTGTCGATCCGTGAACCCACTGATCGGCAATTTTATATTATTACCCCCAGCGATTAAATAAGGGTAGTGTCACCTTTTCTTTTTTGTTTTGTCCCAAGACTCACTCACTCTTCTTAGTGCCAGGATTTTCGATGTGTTCACGAATTCAATGACTATATGGTTGAGCTGAATTCTCTAGAGAGTGATTGTTCCTATGGTGATGTAAATATTTTTTATGGGAGGGGCTTGAGGTTGAAAAAAATTAAGTTCTGGCACCTTGTTTACCTGTCAATAATGTATTTATTCTAGCTGTCCTTTTTTATAAGGAAGGTAAGCGAGGGTTCTGATCCTGGAAATTCCGCTAGATTAAATTTTAATTTGGTCCGTTTCGTACACAAAAATTGTTTAATTTACGATAAAATTTAGTTTGTTAACAATTTCAGTTGGAAACTTCCACTAAATGTGATGAAAGTTTATTTTCAAAGAGTAACGTAACTCTAGAATACATAATGCTGTTTCCTAATTCTGGTATTCTCCTGTATCATATAATGGATATCTCGACACCTGTTGAAGCAAAAAATAAAAAAATAAATAATGTGAATGGTTTCTCAAAGCCCTTTTTCTAAAACAAAAACAAAATACAAAGCAAAACAAAAAAAATTCCTGAAGGGGCCAAAACTATTGTTAATATACATTATATAAGGCGTGTATTCATAGAATTTAGGGAATTTTTGAACTCTAAGTAATTCGTGGAATTTATGGAATTCACGGAACTGATGGAATTTTCGAAATTTCTAGAATTGACGGAATTCATGGAATTCACGGAATTTAGGAATATAAGGAATTACATTAAGTCCTGAAATAAATTGAATTTCGTGAATTTCATGAAGTCCGAGCATTCCTTGAAATTAGTAAATTCCGTGAATACGATCAATTATGCTAATTTCGTGAATTCGATAGATTCAATGATAAATTTCCAGCCATCTCAAGAAAAGTTTTTTATTTAATTGAAACTATTTAAAATTCTGAAACAGCTTCGAAATTTTTTCAAAATTTTGTTGAAAAATTCGTTTACAAATTGCATTACTTTGTTATGAATTCTCCTTTTTCAGTAGGTAATTAATTTTTTTAGTAGAAAATAATAATTATATAATATAAAGTTTTTCATTTTATTGAAACCATTTAAAATTCTGAAACAGCTTCGAAATTTTTCCAAAATTTTGTTGACAAATTTGTTTACAAATTGCATTAATTTGTTA